>WTSP01002001.1:53115-71507 GCA_025331215.1 Actenoides lindsayi
AGTGAGGCAGGAGTTGGTCTGTTCTCCCTGGTGACAAGTGACAGAACAAGAGGAAATGGCCTGAAGTTGAAGCAGGGGAGATTCAAGCTGGCTATTAGGAAGCATTTATTTCCAGACAGGGTTGTCAGGCATTGGAATGGCCTTCCCAGGGGGGTGGTGGAGTCACCATCCCTGGAAGTGTTTAAGAGGCGGTTGGATATTGTGCTTAGGGACATGGTTTAGTTCTTTTTGATAGGGCTAGGAGTAAGGTTGGACTTGATGCTCTTGAAGTTCTCTTCCAGTCAAAAATATTCTACGATTCTATGACATTCTTGAGTGGATTTTGCTGTTTTTACACCTCTTCTATTGGAGCCTAGTGTTAAGTAATCAGCCATGCAATCTGACCATGAGCACCCATAGACCATCTGAATACTGTCATCATGCTACAGAGCTGGAAATTTCCTCTCCTTTGGGGACTCTTCTGCTTGACCTAATCATCACATAGTTATGGGTTAAAGCCATTTGATGAGGCAAGAATCTGATGGAAAATCTAAAGAGCCTTAGCACTCTCATACTGTCATATTGCTCCATATTCCTTGTTAGGTATGCTGCTTTGCTTTTCACTGCTGAAAAACATTCATCGTTACTCCCAAACCACTGGTGAAAAGTGATCTGAATAGATTCCAGCCTAGCTCTGATCACTGCTGAGCTCTCCATTAGGTGCACCCATATGGAAAATTTGCCTGCTGATAAGTAATTTTGGATAAATCATTCATCCAGCACTTGGTTCAGTTACTGCAGTCCTTACTAACAACATATAATGCTAATTTTAGGGAGCTGAACACACCCTAGAAGTTGACATATACTTCAGCTGGACACTTAACAACGTAATAAACACCACTCTGACTTCATTCTTAGGACAATAATGCATTTTCCCCTGTGAAACTGTACTGATTACCAATAATTATATCTTCATCTTCCCATTCTTTGGGGATTGAATTACTTATTATCCACTTGTAAATGTTGCCCAACATTAACAACCAACTACCCTGATTTTGGCTACCTGTGCCACATGTCCTGCCCTTTCTGTTTTTTGGCACATCACTCTATAAGTGAGTGGAATGACTCCATCATTCAAAGAAGCATCAAAACTGAATATAAGTTGGCCAATTACTTCCTTAAGCAGAAGTCTAAGAACTTTTAGGTGTACATTTTATGGGCCTCCTCATATAAAAATTACTCTTTACTAGATCTTCAACATCTTTCTTATTGTGAAGGATCCAAATGTTTCTTATCAATATGGTTTTTTGCATTGTACTATGCATTCCATACATAGACCAGCACTAGATGTCCAACACTTCCATCTCCCTGTATATTTTTCTTCAATTCAGATATTATGTAGAATTATTTTTAAAATATTGCAGGGATTTATGTGTTTCCTAAGTATCCTTTATTATTATTAGGGGTAGTTTATCCTGATGTCTTTAGACTTCTGTATCAATTTTCCATACTTAATTTTTTAGTTTACATTAATTGCTCTCTTTCTTCCTTGCCCTACTGTGATATAGTGTTCCTTTATTTCTAACTTCATCTTTCCCTTCACCAGGATGAACTTTAAACCAATGTCATTATCTTTCTTGATTATGACATTCTGCTTTTGGCTATTTAAGAAACTCTATTTACAATTTACATTTTTGTTTCTTAGTTTTGAATACCCAGTCAATTTTGCTTCTAATTTTCTTTTTGCTTGGAATAATCGTCTCTAGTACTGAGTAAGCTTTATATGCATAATTATGTCTCTATAAAACTGTACTTACATAGGCTAGTGGTTGAAACTGGCTTTTTTAGTTCCATGCTGATGTCCTTTTGATCAAGATTGCTGTTGCAGTTTACTGTCTGTAATTTTTATATATAATGATGTATGCAACAGAGCTGTATTCTGTTCAAAGCATTTTTTATTAGAAAGATGTCATAGATAGTGTAAAGAAACCCCACTGACGCTTTACTATTAGATGTGGAAGGATCTCTTTTCTCCATCTGTCAAACTGTAGTTTTCATACTGGCTGTCCTGATCTCTGGTTTGACTGACTGGTCTATCAGAAACCTTTCCCTACTTCTGACAACTCACTGCTGGCTGCTTGTTTTATGGGATTTGTCACCTAAGACATATGGTTTTGAGGTTTTGGTGTGGTTTTTTAATTCTCACTCAGTCTTTTTTTGAAAATGTGAGTGAGCTATGCATGATATTCCTGTGGGACAAGGGCTGACCCAGGCCAGGAGGAGCTGAGTGAAGATGGCTTTGCAGCTTCTCCTCTCTCCCTCTTTTGGGCCCCTTCAGAATCATTTCAGTGAAGCAGTTAAACACTTTTCCCGCAATCCCTGCTATGACATTTAGTTCATCATTCATATTTACAAGGCCACATGTGAGCTCACCTATAAGAATAAGGAGAATAAATGCCCCATGTAGAGTCCTGCATATGAATTTCTACCCTGGCTTGCATCTTCACTTATCATTCTTTTTTTCTTATAAACTGTAAGAAGTGCCTGGATCTGAATTGTGAACAGTTCCCCTCCTGCTACTTCAAAAGACCATATTATTCATGTAATGAACAGGCTTAGTGCTGGAGTTGACAAAACACTGGGAAATACTCTGTTGGGCACAATTCTGAACTGGCAGGGAACTGGACTGGGTGACCTAATAGGGCTCTTTCATCTCCAGTTACTTAGTTATGATTTTTAGTGCTAATTAAAACCTCACTAGCTAGTGAGGAAGAACACCACGGCCAATGCAAATACCTTCTGTTAAAAACTTTCCTTCTGTTTATTTTTTCCACTTACCCACTTCAATTTTATACACATATCAGTTAAAAACACCCTTAATTACAAAAGTGTCCAGCTATAAAACTACAGGACAAACAAACAAAACCATTTACACTTAACAGCTTGAAATAAAAGTGCAAAGGCCAGGAAATAAACTATTTGGCTTTATTAAGGAAAAAGAAAGTAATTTCTCTAGTATCCATGTCTCCAGGTGTGCTGAGGTATGGCTGTGCTTGCAGCTCAACTTCTATCTGAGCTTTCCCTCAGCTCTCACCAGATCTGGCCACTGATACATGTCCAGTGGGGACATTTTTTACTTTAGTAAACCAGCCTTCAAATGTCTACTGAGCAACTACTTCATCTCAATGGCTTGCCAGAGAAGGGCAGACCAAACCTGGTGGCTTTAACCTCTTGTTCATATGTACTGGATGTTTGGGATGTGGGCACATGTTGGAGTCACAGCTTCTCCTGAGCCCTGGGAGGATGATAGGGGACCAGGGCTCCTGTCACAGCCTCCCTGGCCACGGCTACTGGGTAGGTGCACACAGGTGAGGTCTGGGTCAGATGTTAGCCCAGTGATGGACATGCCGCAACAATGAAATACAGGTGTCTGTCCTTGTGGGCCCACTCACAAATCCAAATGATTTCTTGTGTTTCCTCAAGGTGTCAAAACCACTGAGATGCTAAAGAAGACCCTTTCAGAAAACCTGTCAAAGGCTGCAAAATTATATGGGGAGACCACAACTGTTAAAGAGACATAAACACAGAAGTGAACAGGATCACAAAATTGTTTTGAATGGATAGGACCTTTGAAGATCATGTGGTCCAGCCCCTGCTCAAAGCAGGACTGGCTTTGAAGTCCAACTCTGTTAGAATAGGTTGTTCAGGGCCATATCCTGTCAAATTCTGAGTATCTCCAAGGACAGAGATTTCTACAACCTCTCTGGGCAACCTCTGCCAGTGTCAGACCACCTTCATGGTGAGATCTTCTTCCTTAATATCCAAATAGATTTTACAATGTGTAGCTACTTGTGTCATCCTTTCACTGTGCACCTCTGAGAAGAATAAAAACGTCAGGGTAAATAACAATAAAAATATCATCACAGTAATACATAATAATGAACATAAAATAATTCAGGCAACCTGTTTATTACATGGAATCTTTCTATTTAAAGGGAAATGTCCCTAAGTGACTGTTATCACTGCAGTGATGCAATATCCAGGAATAGTGTGGCAGTATTTATATTCACCTTGCTAAAGAGGATGTCAAAACTGCCAAGTGTGAGATCAATTAAGAAATAATATAAGAGATTACAGATGATCACAGTAGATAATTAGCTATTATTTCCAAGAGTGACAGCTGCCTTCAATCCATGGTTATGTACAGCATTTTGACAAATTGCTGCCAAAATATGAATATATTTGTTTTTAAAACTGATCTCCAGCTGCAATTTTTTGGACATCTTATGATCATGCATTCAGACTTGTAAATCACTCCCAGCTTCTTAAATAGAAAACAGGGTCCATGAATTGCCTCCAGAACTGACCATTACTGTGGGATGACCTGAGGGTGGTAAGTGGTAGTCCATGCTTCTGAAGTTATGTGAGCTGAAACTACCCTTGGTGTCCAGCTCTTGTATCCACACAGGGAGAAGGAAAATAGGAGCAGAGTCCTGCTTCCTGTGGTGTGCTACCAAATGCCATCAGGACAGATAGGTTTTGTCTTCATGAAATGTCAGAAATAAATAGGTGGTAAAGAAACTCAGGTCCCACTGGGACAAGAATTGTTCCATTTTCTGCAAAAAGGAAAACCAGAAAACCGTTTGGGCTTAACTCAAATAATTTGGTTGGTTGCATGATGTAGTATTTGGATTGGAAGTCATTCACTTCTGTATTTAACAGTTTTGGGGTTTCTTTAGTTTGATTTTAAATTTTGGTCAAATCTGAAACAAGGTCATTGTTTTGGAAAAAAAAAAGAGGTTACCACTTCTTCAAAACCTGATTTATTTTTTTTTTCCTAGCAGAAACTGGATTAGTCAAATTCAATCCAAGTTTATTTTTGCATTTGTGAAACAAATCTTTGTCTTATCAAAAGAAATATTGCCTGGCTCTGACAAGAAAATTCCATGGAAAGTGGAACATAGAGAATGGGCGTCCTAGAAGATTATTTTCTGATAGAGGGTGTTTTGGAGAGGTGAGATATGTAGTAAATATGTACGGAGAGCCTTCACCTGCAGACTGTGGATAAAGACTGAAGTGAAATTACTGAAGAAAAGTTAAATCTTTTTTATTTGTCATGGAAATGAAAAACTGGCAATGGGCTAGTGAGTCTGGACAAGATGTTTGGTGACTTGGGGAAGCAGTGAAGGGACTCCAAGAGGGTAGGCAATGTGGCTGAATTGAGCAAAACCAGGTGCCAGTTGTGTGCAGACTGCAGGAGGTGCAAGGTGTTCAGAGAAGCCAGCTGGGCAGGAGAAAACACAAGATGGTAGATGAGGGTGACAGGGTTGTCTCATGTGTGGAACACTATGCTGATAGTGGATCTGGACTAATGTTTCTGCACCATCCCCATCTCCCTATATGTCATTCTTGGCAAAGCACTTCTGATTGACACACCAAGAGTCCCTAACTGAGCAGAACCCACATAGGTTTATGAAATCCAGGAGCTCTTCTGTGCAGGGGGCCTTTCAGACCACCAGAGTGTGGTGGTAGGGGTGTTTTGTTACGGAGTGGGTTCTTCAGACCACCAATTGGAATGGTAGGGGATATTTAGTATGCAGGGGCCTTTAGATCATTGGGTGAGGCAGTAGGGAAGAGTTGCAGGAGGTATCTGCAGGTCAAAAACTGTCTAAGCACTGTGAAAGATCCTGCTGATGATCTAGGGCTAGTACACAAGTAAGCATAGAACACACAAAGGTGCTGGGATCATTAGCTCATTTGAAGTGCATCTATACCATGCACAGAGTATGAGCAACAAACAGGATGAGCTTGAAGCCGTAATGAAACAGGAAAACTATGATGTAGTGGCCATCACAGAAATGTGGTGGGATGCCTCACATGGCTGGAGTGTCACAGTTGATGGCTACAAGCTCTTTAGAAGGGGTAGACAGGGAAGGAGAGGTGGTGGGGTGGCCTTGTATGTTAGGGATTGTTATGAATATTCAGAACTTAAGTATAGTGATGACAAGGTTGAGTGTGTTTGGATCAGGTTAAGAGGCAAGGCCAATATAGCTGATATTGCTGTGGGTGTCTGTGATAGACCTCCTAGCCAGAGCAAAGAGGTAGATGAAATATTCTATAAGCACTTAGGAGAAATCTCAAGGTCGCTTGCTGTTGTTCTTATGGGGGACTTCAAATTCCCAGGTAAATGCTGGAAATACAACACAGCAGAGAGGGAACAATCCAGGAGGTGCCTAGAATGTGTAGGGGACAACTTCCTCACACAGTTGGTAAGTGAATTGACCAGGGAAGGTGCCCTGCTGGGCCTCTTGTTTGCAAGCAGAGAAGGACTGGTTGAGGATGTGGCAGCTGGAGGCCATCTAGGGAATAATGACCATGAAATTATTAAGTTCTCTGTTCTTAGAGACATTAGGAGCAGGGGGCGGCAATACTGACACTCTGGACTTTCGAAGGGCAAACTTTGACTTGTTTCAGAGGTTACTTGATGGAGTCCCTTGAGAGTCAGTTTTGAGGGATGTAGGGGTCCAGGAAAGCTGGACATTTTTTAGGAAGGAGGTCTTGAAGGCACAGGAGCAGGCCATCCCCACACACCACAAGTCAAGCCGTCAGCAAATAAGACCAGCCTGGCTGAATAGGGAGGTTTGGATTAAAATCAGGTGAAAAAGGAGGGTTTATGGCCTCTGGAAGAAGGGGCAGATGACTCATAGTGAGTATAAGAAAGTTGTCACGTCATGCAGAGAAATAATTAGAAGGTCGAAAGTGGAACTAGAAGTTAATCTGGCTTTAGAGGTGAAGACCAATAAGAAAAATTTCTATAAATACATTAATAATAAATGAAAGGCCAGGGAGGGCCTCCATCCCCTACTAGGTTCTGAAGGAAATATGTTAATAAAAGACAAAAAGAAGGCTGAGGTGCTTAATGCCTTCTTTGCCTCAGTCTTTAGTAATGGAAACACTTGCACCAGGGAAAGTCACTCCCCGAAGTCAAGAGACAGGTGCCGGGAACACAATTTCCCCCCCTACAATTCAGGAGGAGATGCTCCATGACATGCTCCTCAAAATCAATGTGAATATGTCTATGGGGCCAGATGGGTTACATCCTAGAGTGCTGAGAGAACTGGCAGGGGTGCTCACCACGCCACTGCCCATCATTTATCAGCAGTCCTGGATGACTGAAGACGTATCAGCACATTGGAGGTCAACCAACATAGCACAGATATATAAGAAAGGACGGAAGGATGATCTGGGGAACTACAGGCCCGTCAGTACCAGGAAAGTTGATGGAGCAGATCATCCTGGGTTCTGTTATGCAGCACATGAAGGACAACTATGTGATCAGGCCCAGTCAACGTGAAGTTGAAGCAAGGGAGGCTCAGGATGGCTATTAGGAAGCATTTCTTTCCAGAAAGGGTTGTCAGGCATTGGAATGGCCTGCCCAGGGATGTGGTGGAGTCACCATCCCTGGAAGTGTTTAAGAGGCGTTTGGATGTTGTGCTTAGGGACATGGTTTAGTGGTTTTTGATAGGGCTAGGAATAAGGTTGGACTTGATGATCCTGAGGGTCTCTTCCAGCCGAAAGTATTCTATGATTCTAAGACTTCCCTGAGACATCATTCTCTACCTTAGGATGGTGGTTGTGGCCTTCCTTATTGTGTGGGTTGCTTTAAGGGTGAATTCAGTAAAGGCTGTACTCTCACACCTATGGGGCTGGAATCTTACAGTTTCCTTTGGCAGCAGAAGGATGATACAACAAAGGTACAGAACACTTCTGGGTGTACTTGAGAAACTGAATGGTTTTGCTCAAGATAGATTTGAAGATTAGACAATGGAGAAGGCTACTTTTTGCAGATATACTTGTTATGAAAGGTATGGAAAAGAAGCTTCCCCTGAGGTCCACTGCATGTACACAGTCTCCCAGTCAAACAGTCGTCCACAGGAATGGCAACTTTTACACCATGTTACATGCAATTAATTTATATTTTGATTTTCTCTTCCTCTTGCCTACATTTTTTTTTTTTAAAGCTTGCCTATAACTATTCTATGTGGTAGTTTAGAAAAAAACATAAACTTGCACTTTGCAGCAGCTTGAATTTATAAACTGTCACAGTTTATTCATTTATGGCCAAGAAATGTCTGGTTCTTCATGGCTATTTAGTCTTTTGTTATATTCAAAGTGATGAATCTGTGCATATTTTGAACAGGAGTAGGATGAACAAGTTGGCAGTTAACTATTAAATACAGGTACGTTTGAAGGACAGATAGACTGGAAGGGAGTTTGTATTAGACAGTATCCTCAAGAAAAATGTTGACTTGTAATTCACTTCATTCTGTCTGCAGATATTTTTGGATGGATTATAATTGTCATTCTCATAAAAGAGTTTCTTTTCCTAACAGATTCTGGGTCAGGCTGTTAATATCAACTGTGTGGTGATGGCCAACTTCTGTATAAATATGAAAGTTGGAAATTCAATGGAAAAAACCCATTTCTTCTGCTCCAGGATGTGGGCAAACACTTATGGGTGAAATAAAGCTGAAGGGCAAGAAATGTATACATTTTTTGTCCTGTCTCTCCAATACATCCATTGATTTATGTCAGGAAGGCAAAAGAATACATTCCCATGACTTTACAAGCTCACATGGGAAAAGAAGAACATTTTCATTTAAATGAAAAAGATAAAATTAACCCTACTTGGAGAGGGTTTAATGATATTGCAAGTGTGAACAGAGGAAAGAATTACACAGGTTGTCTTGAGAGTCTTGAGAGTTTTATGGACTCTTTTTTTTTTTTAATTTCACTTTGGATGCTGGATTAGACACAGAAGCTGCATGTTTTAATATTGGTAGTGTCTGGCTCAAAACCAAGACATGTCTACGAGCCTGCTCATCTCTCACATGGATCAGGATGTGTAGCATTACCCTGACAGATATAGGAAGAAATATATCTTGAAGTCATTTTTAAAAGGTTCCGTGAAAAAATTGAGTTGTTTTGAAAATGGATGTGACCTAAAGACAGAGCTCTTCAGAGACAGATGTCTTCAGAGGCCAACAACAGGCCAGGCAGCTACTTGCTAGCTGAATCTCCACCTGCTGCAGGTGATTTGACATGGAAAGGGGAAAGACCTACCTTTTGTTTTAAAAGGTACTTCTGGTGCTCCCATGATGCATGTCTCTGACTTCACAGTTTCACAGTGGCCACTTGAGTTGATCTTGGACTGGGAGACAGTCTATATTATGTCTGGGACAACTGGGCATACCCCAACAAAAATAGCTCTTACACGTTTTTAAAGTGTTTTACTAGAGGGCAGGGGATTTAAAGGAGTGAGAAGAGTAGATTTCATCCAGAGAAATGCTCTTTTATAGCCTGCAGCCAGCTGGATGCTTGATGGGCTGCTTCAAATTGGAAAGGAGGGAATAAAATAATTATCCTTCCCTAAAAATTAAGGGTCCTAAATTGATTTCACTTAACTTCCAGCCTAAATGGAGTGACATATGATTTACAGCAAAGTGAGATCAGAATCAGGCCTGCGATCTTGTGTGTTTTTGGTAGAAGCTATTTTCATCTCTAGAAGTCATGGACCTTTCTGGGTCCCATCTGTTCAAGGGTGCCTGTAACATTACTCCATAGACAGGGTATTTTTCTGGGCAGAGATTTAATACCACTGATTATTCACCAGCCTTAGTGATACTGAACTTACACCCTCTATTTGACTTCACCTTTTTGGGGTAAATTGGCTAGTATGTGCTTTTCTATGGCCTTGAGAAAAAGATTTTTAGTGATAATGCTAGCTAAAAGACCAGATTTCTGGCCCTGAAAAGCAGCTTGCTCTGTTGTAACACATAGCTATAGATTTGGAAGTTTTCTTAATATTGCTGTCATGTTTGAGGTTTGATGTGGAAAAAACAGTTTGTGAGGAAAAAAAAAGATATATCGATCATCAGTTTTCTGCCTCTTTACTGAGACTGCTGACTTATGCTTTAATTCCAGCAGCTCTTCACTGATAGTTGTCCTACTGGAAAAAATTGTCCTTTGGGAGATATGATTTGCCCAGAACAAAATCAATTGAAGCAGTCATTCCACAAATAGCTTTCAGAAGGTGCTTCCCAGGCCAGATTTATGTGTCTACTACACCTCTTTCCTTCACATTGCATGATGGAAATGCAGTGCAGTAGGGCTGTACTGGGGAATGAAATGTCTGAGAACATGTTGGAGAGGTCAGCAGATGCAGGGGTAGAGGGATGTGCATGACTACTAACTGTGGGCCTTTGGAAAACTATTTTTTCACTCCCTATTACATAGCTTTTACAGAAAGAAATCAGACTAGACCATTTCATGACAACAGCTGCAAGTCAATGTATCACATTAATGTATATAGCTACCTCTCCTCAAAGGATCTGTGCAGATCATGGTGGTTAAAGTACAACTCCAATCTGGACAGTTAGTGTACTTCCTAATGTATGGTACCATCCTGAGGTGAGAGTTGTTGTAACATAGGAGTCTTTGGGTGCATTCCTGCTCCTCCAGGATCAACTGACAGACCACTCTCTGCTGGTGAGAGCTGGACACTAAGGCCCAGGAGTACAAATTTGCAGCTGAGGGTTTAGTTGCTTAAAGAGACAGTACGGTTAGTGTTTAGGTGTTCAGCTCCCAGAAGGGGATCCTCAAAACTTGTATCCTGTTTTTTACTATTGGAAGTACTTCATTAGATTTCACCAGTCCATCCCAGAGTGCTGCTCCTGTGTTTGCTCAAAAGTGCTCCCACCTTATCAGGGCTGGGTGGTGTGGTGGCTGTTTCACCACTCAATACAGGAGGTGTGTCTCTCTAGATGTTAAGAGGACCATGGTCTGATAAATGTGCTGGGAGGATGCATTTCCACTGTCCCTGAAGGGATATGTACGTACAACTTCTATCTCTCAGCACAGCAGTTCCATCTCTGTTGGTACAGGAAGCTGTCAGCAAGTGTCCTGCATCTCCCCTGATCTGACTGTAGGAAGAAATACAAGAGTCATCGTGCCACAGAAGGAGGATGCTTCTCCCTGCAGCCTGAGGATCAGATCTCTCAGCTGGAGGTTCAGGGATCTGGAATGATTTACTTCTTTGGCATTATATGATTATTGGATAAAATATATTAACTGTTTGAGAATAGGGAACACACTCTGAATGCTTCTGTATTTGTTTTTAGCATTAGCCATTGGAGGTGTCTACGGGTGGGATTCATCTTGTCTAACTGCAGATATCTACATCTAAGCAGAGCAGAGGTGGATGTAGATATTGCCTGAAACTGTGATGAGATTTGCCAGATGCATTGGGTGACATGCACCATTATGCCCATGCACAGATCTGAGTTAGTGAGGAGAAACAGGCCTTCTCTGTATTTCTATTCTCTGCTCGTTACTGGATAATTGCCAGGTATGTTCATGCAATTAATTCCGAGTTAACGCAGTAGAGCAGACTCCTTCAGTCTAGCAACCACTTCATCCTTCAGAAAAAAAACCCAAGAAAAACCAAAAAACCTACTGCCATCTTGTGTTCCACTGGTTGGATTAGGGAGAAAGATATAAAGTATTAAATATTTAAATGTACAATATGATTTATTTTTTTACCAAAACCTGTAATTTTAATAAATGGATTCATCAGAAGAATTGGGAATCATGACAGCAGTAGGGAGCCAGCTCTGACCTTTGTCTCCTGGCAAACACTTGTGCACCCACTGGTTGCAGGGAAAACCATGACTATTTTGCTTTGCAAGCACACTGTTTTGCAATGCTTTTGCAGACTACTCCCAACTGCAGTGCTCATCCCAGTCATCTGTGGGCTGCAGTTTGAGTGACAGCATAGCAAAGGACATTTTTTTTGAAAGCAATAATTCAAGAGTTGATCTGAATGAAATTTTGTGTTGTTTTTTTCCTGCTGAAAATTCACCTTTAAGTCATTAAAATTTTCTGAGAGAGATAGAACAGTGATCAAAACATTTTGACTATTTAAAAAAAAAAGAAAGAATTCTTTCGTTTGTTTTGAGATTTCTATTTTTAGAGGCTGACCTAGCCTTAATTAAAAAATAATAAAGTACTTCCCCTTCCTCTCTCCACTCTCCATGAAAACAAAAGGCTTTTTATTTACTTTTGTTTGAAATAAACCTTTTGTTAGTTTGAAGTTTTGAAGTGCTTTGTTTTGGGTGTGGACACTGAAAGTTATTTGGTTTTGGTCAATCCCAAACAATTTTTGGCCAGTGAGATGAAAAAAGTGCAATTATTTGCTTAGTTCTTGTCATGAATTTGAGTTCTGAAGCTGCAAGCATGCAAAAACTTGTTCTGCGTTGTGTTTCGGCCGGACATGAATGTCTTCAGTGGTGACTTAGCCAAACCTCTCCTACGAAGGAACAGCATTTGTTCAACAGTTGTGGGAAATCAGACTAAGCTGTACACAGTAAAAAGAAGTCCATCCAGAAGTCCTTTCAGTCTTTTGAGGTCTACAGCCTGAGGTAGCCTTGGGAGATCCTCTGTTGGATATTAAGTGTACAGGCAATACCCACAGGGACCAATCCCAGCCTGACAAACAAACCAACCCCAGGTGGTTGTAGAGAAAGTGAGCAGACTAACTTGATGTTGACAAGTGGGTGATACAGATGCAGGGGTTAATTTGACTTTTGGTTAGAAACTGCAGTGGAACCAATTTTGGGAAGCATTCTGGAGAAGGCCATACAATTAGTGTTTGCCTCTTGTGTTTGTTTATAATTGTGACCGTGCTAGATGATGCCGCATTTTGAGACCAGGGATGTATGGGCCATATTCTTCTTCAGAAAGGTGTTTAAATGGTCTTGCTTTAACACACAATCTTGGCTCATCTCAGACAAATTGGGTACACACATGCGTTTCTTATGATTTCAAGATGTCTTGCAGTGACAGGAAACAAGCGTAATGTGCATGTACATTGATTTGAAGGAAAGTTGAAGAAATACAGGGGTCCCAAGTTTGTTAACACTAAACTACAACTAGTGTAGCGTGAGTGGTATTGGAGACAGCTGAGTTATCCCTGCAGAATTAAAGCACAAAATGCCTGCAGATTGTCATATTATACATATGCTCAGCATCAATATTTAAAGCTGAGACAGTAAAAACATTTTGCAGAACGGCACAGGCGGAGAGAGGGGAAAATTGATCATTGCATTTTGATTTGAAATACTTGTAAGGCGAAACACGACTGTGCAGCTTCTAATCTGATACGGACTGGCACCACCTATCTGCTTTAATGCTGCAGGCTCAGACTTGCCTTTTAAACCACGGCCTGATGGTTAGAAATGCTTTCCACCGGTGTGCCAAGATTTCACGCTCAGTGCCCTGCTCACCTGATGCTTACCCATGGGACGTGCCGGGTGATGTGCTAAACCCTTCAGCTGTCTCCTGCCACCCCGCACCATCCATCTGTCTGCCTCTGAAGTCAGTCCCTGTCTGCCTGTGACCTCTTTACAGCACACTAGCAAAATTTAAGACAGGTGAGGACCTTGTCTTAGCTATTTATGGCTTAAGTGGGAGAAAGATGTGAGAATTTTCTTTTTAGAATGTCGGTTGTCCCAAACGGCTGCACATGTGTAAATAGATGTAAGTGTTCCACTTCCTCAAGAGTCTGTTTTCTTCCATAGATTTGGCTTTCCTGTTGCAGAGCAGTCATTGACTTCTCTTTGCCTTTGCAGAAAGCTGGATTTCCAGCTTCTAGGGAAGTTATAAATCTTAGCAACACATATCACAGTGTTTTGAGAAAGATAAAAATCTGCTCTTTCCGCAGGTGATTTTCTGTAACCCATCAGTTCTGCACTTTATTGAATAACTTGGTACTAAAAGCCAACATACGTTTATTTTAAAACGTTGCTATTAAATGGGGACTTAAAGCCCCTCAAAGCCACAGGTGAAGTTGAGTGCCCTCTTTTTCAGGTTAAAATAATTAAAAATATGTATTGGAAAAGCTTGATTCTAAGTAAACGTCAGATATCACCTAATTTCTCCAATGAAGAAATTCCTTTTCTTTCTTGTTAATTCAGTACATGCTGCAGTGTGAGGTATACATCGTTAACCCTTTACTGTCTTGTGCCACTGTAACTTTTATAGGCTCCTTTGAAGAACTGTGTCTCACTAAGATACCATCACTTTAATTTGAAACATACCTATAGTTAGATAAATATCTGGGACATGGAGTTGCTCAGCACCGCATATCAGCTATGCTGTTTAGTAGTCAAATGGTTAAACTTATTCAAAGGAGCTGGCAAGCTTCATGTGGCAAATTCACTGGAAATATATTTATTTTTACTGTGGAACCAAGCCCACATAAAATGTCTTGAGAGAATCTGCTCATGAAAACCTGGATTAATAATGGAGAAAAATAAAACAAGAGTGATAGTCTGAATCAGGCTCTTAAGTTTTGTTAGAGCGCAATGTCTTTAGATAAATACCTCAACTTCGTAAAAGCAGACTTTCAAACCATGACAGCCTTATCTGGAATGTCAGTAAAATATTTATTACAAATTAAAATGCAAGAAATCAAACTGTCAGGTTTTGTTTTTTTTTTTTCCAAGCTCCATGTTTCACTTGAGTGTTCTCTAGAGCTTCTGGGGGAGAAACTCAGAGGTGACAAGCATCCTGAGAGCACTGCAGCTGCCCCCAAATAGGCACTCACCTCACTCCATCTTGGCTGCTGCACTGTCATTTCTCATCTTGACTTTGTCATGAGAAAAATCTTCTGAGCATCCCTGAGGCTTGGGGCACATGGGGGTGCAGGCCTCCTACTCCCCTCCTCACAGGACTGTCTTTTTTGTTTAGTGTTGGAAAAAACCTGTTGCAAAGCTGAGAAAATAGGAAAATACTGGGATGGGATCACCAAACCCCACCCCAGTTCAGTTGCTCAACTGTGACCACCCAGCCTATCGTGTCCTGGTGGACGGTTCTACCAAGCCTTGTGGAACTATGGCCTCCATGCAGATCCTTCCTTGGCATGAACAGCCTTGAACAGTCACTGCTTACAAACCTCCCCCCCTCCTCCTATTTTACCTGCAAGTTTTCTGCAGCCGCAGGTTACTTTGCTCAGTTTTATAGTCAATATCTAAGCAAATTTCAAAAGACCAAAACCTCTCAGCCAGGAAGGGGCCACGTTGGTTTTGCTGTTCCTGGTAGTCAAGTATGGTTCTTCTTGTTAGCTCAAGAAGCTAAATGTCACCTTTAATTATGGCAGATATTAATTTAATAGGAACAGATATTTAATCATCTCAGGGTCTTCCTCCCACAGTGGGGGACTGTTATGCAGCAGGCCCATCTGAGTCCCCAGTTCTCAAGTATGCTTACAGCAAAAGCACAGGCTTGCTTGCTTGTGGAGGCACCCCATTATGCCCTGACAAACTTCATCTTCAGTCAATTTGCGTGAAATAAAAAAGAGCAAACAAACCAAGTAAACTATCACCAGGACACGATACTCATCCCAGATCCCTGACTGCCTTTTATTTGTCTCATCAGAGAAGTAATGGCTGTGCATGATCTTATATGAGCACAGGGGGAAGGGTGAGGAGTGCAGGCTTTTGTGTGCTGATGCAGTGCTCTTATAGGAACCCCTGGGTTTTCAAATGAGAAAGTGCTTAGAGGCAGTTTATGTAGCCAAAAATGAGGTGGTAAATGGTTGTACTGGGGCCAATATGGGGGCAAGTTGGCGTGCCTATTTATAGGGCTGCAGTGCTGTCAAGCTATTTGATACATCTGTGGTTCTGTGTGGGAAAGCCCATGAGAGGTTTGGGTGAAAACGTGAAGCTCTTAAGGATTTTAATATGATTTGTACTGCCATTTAATTTTTAATAAAACTTTGAATAAAGTTGTGATTAAATTGCCATCATGAGTGGAAGATTCCACTTTAACATAAAACATGAGAGTACCGAGAATGGACTAAGATAGGTTTTACAATATGGAGGTATGTACCTCTCTCTCAAAAACATTGGATAATGGATTCTATCAAAATGGAAAAAAGGAAGGTATAGATTTAAAAAAAAATAAAATCTGCTGTGTAGTCAGTAGTTCCACATTTTGGAAGAAATTGCTGAGCTTCTGGCATCCTTAAATAATACCCTTTTCACATGATAGTTACACTGCTCCAAAGACAGTATAAGAAACCATGCCAAAAATTCTTCTGTTTCGTTTGCATGAAATTGAACTGACAGATATACCTGTCTATGTTATGTCCAAGAAAATGTCTTGTTAGAAATGTGTGAAAATATATTATATGACAGATGCTGAAAATGTTTCAGATACAGCAATAAATTGATTGTGGTTTCTGGACCAGATGTGAACTCTGTTTAAAATTCATCATGCTGGTCTCTATTCTAGCTCTGCACTTAAATAAATGCAGAGAAGTGGCTTTGCTTTTCAATGAAACCCATTATAAGAATAGAAGAGCTTCTTTCCATCTAATAAAGAATAGCCCTGACAGTAAGGCTTGCATCCGCAGAACAAGTATTAAAAGCACAAACTGAACTAAGAGAAAGCTGTGCCGGTTCTCAGTTTTTGCTTTATTAATGTGCATGAAAATGCTTGGCATGTTGAAGCCACTGCAACCAAGAAGACTGTGATGCATATTATTTTCAGTTTAGAAGGAGATTCACAGCCATGAAGCAACCAAGGAGGGAAAAGGATGGGGGTTTTCAAGACACGGTGTTGTTAAAGGGGAAGGAGCCAGTTGCAAAGGTGCTGTAGACATGACTGGGTGCAGAGAATCAGTCTGTGCTTCCCAAGCCCTTTATTTTGAAGCCACGTGTTCCTTTTCCCTGCAAGGGAAGGCAAGAGCCAGACAGTTTTTGGCATATAGCTTGGGAGCTGCACTACCCCAGCTGGGCAATCCAGACTGCTGAAGTCAGGTGCTTAGGCTGCCCCTTCAATCCACAGGCACCTCTGAAAACCAGCCCAGAAAGACCGATGTGGAGAGGCTGGGAGAAGGGAAGAGGAAACAGGGGGCAAAGGGGTGTTTGTGAGCATTTCCAGCCACCTCCCAGCTCTGACACCTGGCTCTGAGTGGCATGTTTGATACCTCCCACTCCAGCTCGACACCTCTGAATCCTCTTCTGCTATGGAGATAGCAGGTACCCTTTTCTCCAGTGCTGAGGGATCAGAGCTTGCTTATCCTTTTTTGTTAGTGCCCTGTCCTGAGAAGGAGAAAACCCCCAGGGAAAAGGAGAACCTTCTTGCTTCCCCACTTTGCAGTTCCTTGGTAGGGGACAGGTGCTTTTGTCCAGGGCAGATTGTGCCTACATCCTCCTTGGTCTATGACTCTATTTTAATTTGCAGCACAACCAACCTCTTGTGGTCTATGAGGAGAGTTGTGTATCTTTGTAGTGACAAGTGTTGTGAACATAATGTAGGTTTTATGACTGCTCCTTTATATCTGCTAATTCAAGTCAAGAGGGAATTTTAAATTTTTATTTCTGTGTACTCACAAATAATGTCTGTCTCACCCTCTCTCTTTTTAAAGGAAAATCAGTTCATTTATTCCCCTGCCCCAAAGGAGCATCCGCAAGGAAGGGAGAGATGACACCTATGGGTATCTCCCAATATGTCTCTCCTCTGTTTTAAAGGATATTTGAGGCTCTCATTTGATATAGTGTTAAAGACACATGAATTCCTCTCTGCTGTCAGATGAAGGCTTTCTTAGAGTAAAGCTGCTCTTCATACATGCAACATCTAGACCTTACTAGCACGACACCCTTGTATTAGAGAAATACTTAGGCTTGTCAGACACCATCAATAGGGATTATATGTGAATTTTTCTACTTCCCTCATTCTTTTTTGCCTTTAGAACTTTACATTGAAAAATATTGCCCAAATTATGTAAAACCTTATATTCCAACAGCTCTCTAGTTGTGATAGATTGAGTCAGAACTGTTTAATTTATGTGGAAATTTCTTTTCTGATACGTATCTGCAGCTCCTCTACATAATCACAGCCACCCTCTTATCCTCCAGTGACTTCTAGTTGTCTGAGCTGTCTGTCCATAAACACTTGTAATGCTGGACTGCCTCTTTGTTAAATATGTGCATAGTACTCAAATCCAGCAAAAACTCTGGGCTGCCATGGATGTAGCTTCTGTCCTTTCTGTAACTTGTAATCATATTGCAAGCCAGAATCCCTGATTAAATTACAGTTGTTATGTGGGTTGGACTGGAGGGTTTTCTGAGTTTTCTGCTCGTTAAGTACATTGTTAACACTGTCAGTTTAGCTTTGTTGAAAGTCACAAATCTTGTCATGAGCCTATAACCTTTGAAGGTTATAAGGCTGAAAATATTTGTTAAATATATTTATTTATATATAAGCCTGAATATATAAAAATAATATTTATATATCTATATCTTATATATAAGCTGAATATATGTAGTCAGCTATAAGCTGACTACATA
>WTSP01002001.1:77749-89108 GCA_025331215.1 Actenoides lindsayi
TCTTCTCTTCTCTTCTCTTCTCTTCTCTTCTCTTCTCTTCTCTTCTCTTCTCTTCTCTTCTCTTCTCTTCTCTTCGAGTAACGAATTTGAACATGACAATGATCATGATTTCCTTGATTTAACTTAAGCAACCTGTTTCTTTTCCCCTGGCTGTTTTGGTTTTCTAACGAACAGACACAGATTGTCTATGCTGTCCTGCTACTGTAGGAATAACTGCACATGAACAAGCATGGTTGCTGAAACAGTGATGAGGAAAAAGTCCTTTTGCTTTCTGTTGACAGTGATAGTTTGTTGCTATTCAATTAGACCTTCAACATGATCATCAGAACAAAGCTGTTAACATAAATGGAGACACATATTTTTTTAATTACTTGTTAAAAAACATTTAGCTGCCATTCCCAAAATCAGTGAATCTTGTCTCACAGGTGCAGTTACCAAGCGCTTTTTTAGTGTTTTTATTTTCATCCAAGCATAACAGAACTTGACTCTAGATCACATACCTTCTGTTACTGAAATCTGAGTAATGCATTAAGTAATGGACGAATCTGTCTGGATTGACTAATGTGGTTACAGGAGTTTATCCCGATTTGAGATGCATGAATCTGGGATGAGAAGAGGCAGTTTTAAGAAAGTGTAGATACCTCTAGGGAACCCTGGGAGGAAGGGGATGTTTAGGTGCTCACACTCCACCTGAATGTGCCACACACACATCCTGCCTTTTTTCTCCCTCTCTCTTTTTTTTTTTTTTTTTTTTTTTTTTTTTGGTCATTTTTCCTGGAGCACTGCCTAAAGGAATGAATTAAGTCTGTTAGGGCATGGGTTGATGTTGTGATGTTTATAGGGCATGGGTTGATGTTGTGATGTTTATAGCCCAAATAGTGTGATGATTGTTTTATGATGTTTGTGTTTTTGCATCACGGATGCCATGATGTTTGCACTGTGATGTAGTCATCTGGGGAGGGCAGGGCCATGGCTACATTACATGTATGCATCCCATGTGTGGTATAAAATGCACATATAAATCATGTATGCCCAGAGCGCGTGTCTGGGTGCTCTCATGCCACATACAAGTACTCATGAGGAACAGGTGTGCAGTCACACAGCCAGGGATGAAATGGCTGAGGGTGGCTTGCAAAGCCAACAGCCTGTCAGACTGATCAGTGTTGCAGGCTCCCGTGAAGTTCTCCATCAAAAGAAATGGCCTGTGTTGGCCCAACAGTGTACAGCTCTGGTCTGCATCTTCAGAAAACTCTCCTTGGCAAGGGGGAGAGAGGCCCTGGGGCAAAGACTCATGCCCTAGAGCTGGTGGCATTCCCACATGGGTGTGGAGATAGGAGATGAAACATCCCCAGAGTGATAAGATATTGTGGTGCTTCTCAGCAAAAGAAACAAGACATCTTTCATAGCTTGAAGGATGAAGCTCATACCCAGGATTGCTGCCTGCTTGGCTCCTGCTGGTCCTCTAACAGGGGCTTCTGGAGTCAAAGCAGAGGAGAGGCCAGGGGGAACAGCAATGCATCCTGGGGTGTGTAGGCTACTGCATTTCATCTAAGGGAAAGTGTTTATCAGGAAATACTCTGACTACTTGGTGCTCACAGACACGTAAATCACAATTGTTAAATTGTTTTTAACAGTCCTTTTCTTCTGAACTAAAGACTGCCCTGATGGTTGCTCCTTCCTGCTTATCTTTCTTCAGCTGAAGTGACGCTGAAGACATAATCATGCAAAACATAAAGTCTTGCAGCACTGAAGCATCCCTCTTCCCCACTCAACCATCAGACCAGATACTGCTTCCCTGCTTATCCTGTGGGCCTTTAAGTCAAGCGTGAACCATGCTTTTGCATCAGTGACCATATGTGAGAACTGCGCAGTTCATGCTCCTTTACCCCCACCCTCAGCCTTGCTATTGTTATCAATATTTTGTCACCGGTTTCTATTTCAGTAACCAATGTGTAATCTGCAAATGCCAGACCCCTGCTCCCATCCACAGGGCAGATCTAAATGTCCTTCTTTAGCTAAACCGTGGTTTTCACTTGATCTGTCGGCACTCTTACCACATACGCTACAGTGAACCAAGTGCCTTTGTTCTTCTAAAGCAATACTGCCCCAGGCTATTCTTCCAGTAGACATTAGTTCTTTTGTTTGGATAAAAGGGTGTCATCACTCATTCAGGATGAGAATATGATTCAGCCTTGTCTCTTCACATTCACAGCCCAATCTTCATAAATACTTGCTTTTACAGCGTATTATATGTATATTCATACGGTTGACATCAGTGGGCCAAATTCTGCCCTGACATGAATCTGCTTCAGTCCTGCTGTTCATGTTGGAGTTGTGGGGAGTCTAAATCAGAGGAAAGTATGATCCCTACCCAATCCTATTTCAGTGCAGACTTTCTCTGAAAATGAGATGTGAGAGTGCCAGTCACTGTATGGTATTATGCCCAAATCAAGAACAAACAATAAAAATAGTTAAGTAAACTAATTTTCCATTAAGCATTTCTGTGATTGTAGGATCACATGTGCTTGTAAATTTAGCACAGCAGAGACAACTTTATAAGCAAGAAATGGGATAGTTTCTTTCTTCCTTGACGACCATGAAGACTGAAATTGAGACCTTTGCACTGAAAACTGTCTCTGGGACAAAATCTGAGCACTGTTATCTCAAAGCCATTAAGACAGAAAAGCTACATCAAAACAGAGACCTGTGTGTGATCCCCAGTGCCTGGAACTGTCTGAGCCCATGGTGTAGCAGTGTTCACAATAGTGCCTACTCCTTGCCACTCTGGTTTCCACCCCAGAGAAACCTGATGTTAGCAGCCTGATGGAACGATGGTGTGTCCTGGCCAAGTTCTTGTTCCAGGCCCAGCCTGCTGAAGCATGTGTGTCAAACTCCATCTGATCAGGACACTTCATAATCCTTGTAGATGAGCTTGCAAAGGATAAACTGAGAGTTTCATAATGCACGGGTTGTATTTATATCACTGGGATTTAAAAAATGGCATTAAAAACTTCAACTGATATGTTCTGGGAAAGTATCTTGCAGAATTTTCTGAAATGACAGGGGGTCTAAACAGCAGCCTGTTGAAGCATGTGTGATTTTTTTCCACTGCCTTCAATGAATTTTGGGTTCATACCTACCAAGGAAGTTCCTTAATGTTGGCTGTTGTCATGCTGGCTTCAGGTAGATAACCAAAATTTTGGGTGCTCACCTCTATTTACTGGAAGTACACTTTAAATAAAATCTTCCCCATTATGTGTTCCTTCTTCTCTTCTCCACTGGACTAAGATTGCAATTTCTTTTCTAGAAAGGCTGTATTTGAGCAGAGATACCACTGAAAAGTGGTGAATAATAATTAATCAGCATCTGCTAGAGCTTCTTGCTCTGCTCCTGAAACTTCAGATTTGTTGTTATGTCTGTAAGTCATGGACTGGGAAATACAATGACTTCTCTCTGCCCTGAGGTTTCACCCCTGTCTGATTTTTCAAATCAGAGCTGTACACTTTAGTGTACAGCTGTGTCCCAAACTGTGTCTCTGTCATCTCAAGGGAGAACTGGGGATGCAAGAAGACCTCTAACATGCATAAAAATACTTTGACTGCAGTGATTTATGTAATGATAGCAAGGGTGTAGAGTAATTATTTTTTCCTTTTATTTTTTTTTTCCTCTGGACAAAAGCTCCTAAAATTTTCTGCAATTGAGCTAAAAGATACAGAGAGATACAGGATATGAGTGACTTAAAAATAATTCCTCACAACATCTGTTAACACTGAGACAAGCTAATGTTACATTATTTCATGAACTAAGGAAGTGGAAAAGAGCCTTAAGGAAAACACATTAGGATAAGCTTAAGGAAGAACGTAGAGCATGTGGTGGCACATGGGTAAGGAGGCCTGGATTACCTCCGTTAATAACTCACCCAACACACTTCTTTTCTAATCTATTAATTTCCATATTTACCTTAAATTGCTTTACATAAGAATTTCCTAGACTTAGCTGTGGCTTTCCAGTGTATTAGAAAATTTCTGTTTGGTGTGGAAGGATTTGTGATCAGCCAAACATTTCATGGCCCTGCTGGTAATGTGTTAGGGATCCTTCCTGACATCAAAATTTATTTTAAGGAAAGCTTGTCCTAACAGTCAGAAAAGCCTCTAAAAGGTCAACTGTTGATCCTTGAAAGCTTTTTAGAGGCTACTCCAATGTCTATTGAAGCCAGCAGAAAAGCTCCCAGTGACTTCAGGATATATTTTATTGGGACACTTAAGTGAGGAGCTGGCTAAAGTGAGTAACTGCTTTGAAGATGTTAACATTCATGGGACTGTATAATATCCATAAATTATGTGTTCTAGTACCCATTCATTTTTTTTAATTAAATAAGAGTATTTTTCATAAATCTCCTGTCAACACTGGTATGACAAATAGAGTTGTCAGTTCTGAGTTTGACTTGGGAGGCAATCAGTTTGTTGTTAATTAATCTGATTGGAAAATTAATGGGGCACGTTACTGGGTGAATGGTGTTAAAAGATGTTATGGTTCTGTCTGTTCATTGCTGAATGATGCAGATGCATTGGACACCTTATGTGAAAAATGATGGCAAAAACTGTGAAGTTATTCAGCATTTTTATTTATTTAATTCCCCCCCTCCCCAGTGTTGGGCTTTCTGGGACTGAGAGATAGCAGTTTATCTGTTATATGAATCCTAACTCCTCCTCTCCAGGAAGAGTGATGTGGGGATTCTTGCTTGGAAGTGTCATCATAAAAATAGGACCTGCAAAGCTTTCTCCATGATTCACCATAACAAAAGACCTTTTGTTTCGAAAGCCAGACAAGACTGGTAACGGACTGCATACTTGACTAACACGTCATGTACAAACCCAGCCACTTAAAATCATGGAAAATTCAGGACATCATAAATCTTACACCAACTGCATCATTTTATTTATTCAAATTTTTTTCAGATATTTAAAATAAATAAAATATGCTCCTATATAGGCTCTAAGCACTCTGCCAACTTACAACTGCAAAACCAAAATGCAATATAATTGACTCACTGCTTCTACCAAACTGAAGTAAATAAACACTGGAGCTCCATTCATCAACCAGTCCTCTCAAGGCTCCTCAAAGGGCTGCTCCAACACATGGGTCTTGTAACATGTCCTAAAAGTCAATAAATACAGATGCTGTCAGACTGTATGAAGGGATTTATGAAGCCAAGGAAGCTTTTTGAGAGTATCTTGCTGGCTATACCTTCTCTTTTATACTGAAGGGAACATAATCCAGTCATCTGTGCTTTTAATGCCTGCATCTCTGAGAGATGCATCACCAAGTATTTGTCTTAGGAAGGATCTTCCCTGGAGGCTCTGGGCTCCTTAGGCCCAAACCATCATATTCAAATCAGTCAGGCCACTCAAAAGTAGCCAGCTTGGGTCCCAGAGCAGAGATGTGCATACCAGGTGTGTAATTGCCTTCTACATCACAACCTGCTTCCAATTAAATTGCAATGTAGCCCCATGTGAAGGATGTGCTGCAGGAGTAAGCCGGAAATGACAAAAACACAGGTGATGAGTGCAAGCTATCCCTCTGAAAGTAAGAACTGTGGCCATTTATGCAGGCATATGTAATAAACTCTCTGGGACCCACTGTCAAGAGTAAATGTAACCCAGTCGAAAGGTGAGAACCATGTATGAAAGAGGGTCTCTGTACAAATCAGTCTCTGTCAGTCTTACCTCTGTGCCTGGGAAGGTCATGGAATAGATCCTCATAGAAGCTCTGTTAAGGCATATGGAGGACAGAGAGGTGATTTGAGACAAGTCAGCATAGTTTATGAAGGGCAAGTCCTGCCTGACCAACCTAGTGCCTTTCTACAATAGAGTGACTACATCAGTGGCCAAGGAAAGATCAATGGATATTATGTATCTGGATTTCTGCAAGGTCTTTGATCCGGACCCCCACAACATCCTTCTCCCTAAGTTGGAGAGATATAGATTTGATGGCTGGACTGTTCAGTGGATAAGGAATTGTCTGGGTGGTTGCATCCAGAAGGTAGTGGTCTATGGCTTGATGTCCAAATGGAGATTGGTGATGAGTGGTGTTCCTCAGGGTTCTGTACTGGGATCAAAGTTGTTTAATATCGTCGTCAATGATATCAACAGTGGGATTGAGAGCACCCTCAGCAAGTTTGCAGACAACACCAAGCTCAGTGGTGTGGTCAATATGCCAGAGAGAGAGAATATCATCTAGAGGGATGTGGACAAGCCTGACAATTGGGCCTGTGTGAATGTCATGAAGTTCAAGACCAAGTGCAGGGTCCTGCACCTGGGTCAGGATATCAGTATCAGTACAGGCTGGGGAATTAAAGGATTGAGAGCAGTCTTGTGGAAACGACTTCAGGGTACTAGTGGATGAAAATCTGGACATGAGCCAACGGTGCACACTTGCAGCCCAGAAGGCCAAGCACACCCTGGGCTGCATCAAAAGAAGCATGGCCAGCAGATCAAGAGAGGTGATTCTGCCCCTCTACTCTGCTCTGGTGAGACCTCACCTGGAGTACTGTGTCGAGATCTGGAGCCCTCAACACAAGAAGGAGATGAATCTGATGGAGAGGGTCCAGAGGAAGGACATGAAAATGATCAGAGGGCTGGAGCACCTCTCCTATGAAGACAGGCTGAGGGAGCTGGTGTTGTTCAGCCTAAAGAAGAGAAGGTTCTGGGGACACCTTATAGTGGCCTTCCAGTACCTGAAGGGGGCCTACAAGAAAGCTGGGGAGGTCCTGTTTACAAAAGATTGAAGCAATAGGATGAGGGGAAATGGTGTTAAACTAGAGAAGGGTAGATTTAAATTGTACATTAGGAAGAAGTTCTTTACTATGAGGGTGGTGGAACACTGGAACAGGTTGCCCAGGGAGGTGGTGGAGGCCTCATCTTTGGAGACATTCAAGGTCAGGCTTGATGAAGCTCTGAGCAACCTTATCTAGTTAAGGATGTCCCTGCTCGCTACAGGGGGTTGGACTAGATGACCTTTAGAGGTCCCTTCCAACTCAAACCTTTCTACAATTCTATGAATAGTGTGCTAAAGGCTTAGCAGAGGATGGCACCAGATAGCAACGGCAAGTTCAGACTTTCAGGGATTCAGAGAGACTAAGGATGTCTTGAACCACTGATCTTGTTAAGCTTCATTACCCTGCATTCAAAGGAAAAGTCACTGTGATGACAGCACTCAATTTGCTAGGTGGTCTCCTAGGACATTAATTTTGTTCCTTAAAGCAGAGGGAGACAACCTGAAGAGAGTGGCAGGGAAGTGGCACACAGGCTGGTATTGCAAGCTGACCATCTTTGAAGATAGAAGAATGGTTTGGGACATGTTTGTCTGCCTTGTCTAAGGAGACAAGCATGTAAAATTTGAAAATGATTTCTTGATGTAGGAGTTGGCTTGAATAGCCAGGAGGATATTAAAGTTATAAAGAAGAAGTTTATAAAGGGAACACTATACTTTTACTTAGTAGAAAATCAAACTCCTGAGCAAGTAAAGAGTAAAGCTGTTCAAGGACATAAGGCCAACAAGTCCAGTCATTTTTGTGTCGGATAGCTGGGCATACGTTTCATGAAAGAGTATCAAATGTGGGTGAGATAATTTGCATAATTATCTTTTTTCTTTATGACTTGACTGAAACATCTGTTTGACGTAGTCTGGATATTTTTCTCATTCTAGATGTGAATAATAATAATATGACTGCAACTTTGACCATGAAAATTAAGTACAATCTAGGAGCATTTAAGATGCTATTTTTAAAGGCAGAATAAAAATGGGAAACAGAGGCTGGATTTATTAGGGGAGTGGGTTGAAAGGGTCATTATTCAGGGGTTAGGATGCTCAACCAGGACTGCAAATGTCCAAGCTTTCTCTCTGCCAAATGTCGAGCAGAGCCTTGAGTCCATCCTCCCCTAACCAGTGAGCAGAGCTTTTTTTCCTTCTGTTAACATCTCAAATGCACTGAAGTTCAGCAAAAATCAGATCTAATTATGACAGATAGAGAGAAATTGATTACAGAACTGAAGCAAATGTCTGCTTATGTGCAGAAGATTGTGTCTTGATTATATTTGTGTGCAAAAAGAGTAAAATGCAAACCAGTAATATATATTCTTGGTTCTTTAAAAAGGCTAGTTTTGTAAAGCTGAAAACAATTATAAGCCAAATCTACTGGGAGAGTTTAAACAGAAAAACGTGAATGATAATTGCCAACTGTTTAAAAACATTTTACTAAAAAGCCTTACTTGTTATAAAACAAAACAACACAGTTTAAGTGAAAGCTGTTCTATTATACAAAACCCACATGTAAAAATTGGAAGAAAGAGTGAGGCAACAAAAATTAATCTAAATCAGAATGGTGATAAATTTGTAAGGGAAGCAAGAGAAATGTAAGTAGAGGTATTTGCCCAACAGAGTTAAAGATTATACAAGTTAAAGGCAAGAAGAAGTTTTCGACATACGTTAGGGAAGAAAATCTATCAGTGATTTTTCTCTCAATGGATAGAAATGGTGGAATTATTTATACTAGCACAGAAAAGACAAGAATAGCTTTCTGTGTTGGTTGGGAAAAAAACAGCTGAAAATATATAATCCAGCAATAGCAATGATGTGTTTTCCATTACAACAATAATTCAAGAAAATGTTTAAACAGCAGCTACTAAAGTAGGTATGTTAAATGAGAGGCTTGAACAACTTCTGTCCACAAGTTTGAAAAGAACAAGTCAAGAAACTGCTTTGGCTATAAATAGTGGTTTTCCAGAAGACACTGAACACTAGAAAAGTTCGAGAGGACTGGCAAGATACAGTCTTATTTATAAGACACATATGGGATGAGAACACCAATTGTGCATTTCCATTTGATTTTTTGTGGTCTTAGAGAAATTAAAGTTGATGTCAGACTCTGCTAATAACTTTGTGAAAGAGATTATCATAGTAAAAACCTTTTAATGAATGTATATGCAACTAACTTGATTTCTTCATAAAACAAGATTATCATTATGATCAACACAGCTAATAGTATTTGATGAAAGGTGCTTTGAATTCTGTATGACATTTAGCTTGGCACATGATGAAAATTTGATTAAGAAAACAAATGTTTCCTTAATTATAAACCTTAATTTTACAAATATCATTATCTATCCCACTCAATGCTTGTCAGGCTACACCTGGAATAGTACTGTGTCCAGTTTTGGTCCCATCTATACAAAAATTATTTGGATAGGCTGGATAGGATCCAGGGAAGAGCCACAAAGATGATCAAAGGACTGGAAAGCTGCCATATGAGGAAGGGCTGAGAGAACTGGGTTTGTTCAGCCTTGAGAAAAGGTGGCTTAGGTGAGACCTTATCACCATGTTCCTGTATTTAAAAGGTGGATAGAAAGAAGATGCAGACTCCCTCATTACAAAGAGTCATGTGGAAAAGATGAGGGGTAAAGGGTGCAAGTTGCTCCTGGGGAGATTTTGATTAGACACAAGGAGAATTTTTCACATCAGGAACCACAAGCCATTGGAATAATCTCTCTAAGAAATAGTGGATTCCCCAATGTTGGACATGTTTAAGATTTGGCTGGACAGAGTGCTGGACCATCTTGTCTAGATGATGCTTTTGACAAGAAAGGTTCGACCAGATGATCCTTGAGGTCTCTTCCAACCTGGCATTCTATGATGAACAGCTCTGAAAAGAAAGACAAATAAGGCCCTCATGCACAAAAACTGAGGCTTCAAAGGAGAAAGAGCTGTACACCCTTATGTCACAGGACAACATGTGATTAATCCAAGTTATAGACCCTGTCACATTATAGGTAGTCAGGGCCAGTTCAGATCAACTTCTTCTAGATCAGCCTTCTTGATGACCTGGATGCTTCAACTATCACCAAGCTACAGAATCAACTCAAATAAATACAGAAATGACTGTATTTGCTACAAAATGTCTAGAATAAATACAGAGTGGAAAATGCATCCATGTCTTAATCAGTCCTGCAAGCAGTTTTGTCCTGTTGTGGAGGGTGAGTGGGATTCTGGGCACCATTTAACCTGTTTAATTCAGCTCCTCCTTCTCTTCAGTCCCTTGGCATGTATTATGGCTCAAAGCAAAGCAACCCCCCATTATGCTGTGAGAGCAAGGCAACATCATGGTTAGGACCCAGACACAACTCTGGACCTTCTTATCACTCAACAGCTGAACACAGAGCTGGTGGGAAGGTAGAAGAAATTGAAAGCAGAACAAGATAACAGAAATATTGACCAGTGGCCTTCTGTGATGGACCTTCCATGATTTTCTTTCCCAGATCAGAAGCAGTAGTAACATACTCAGTTCTTTTCTTGTCAATACCTTTTCTTGGATACAGGTGTCTCCTCAGGTTTCCTATGAGAAAAAAACAAAGCTCCTGGGAGAAAGAGAAGGCTTATACAAGTGCAACCCTTGGATGAACTTTTTGTCTTCTTGGGAAGTTAAATATCAGAGACAGAGGTGAAACACTGGGAAGGGAAGGGAAGGTATTGTGTTTAACCCCAGCCAACAACTAAGCATCACATAGCCGGTTGCTCATTCCCCCTCTGGTGAGATGAGAGAGACAATTGGTAAAAGTGAGAAAACTCACGGGTTGAGGAAAAAAAAATCTTTTAATAGGTAAAGCAAAAGCCACAGGCACAAGCAGAGCAGAACAAGGAATTCAATCATCACTTCCCATCAGCAGGCAGGTGTCCAGCCATTTCCAGGAAAGCAGAGCTCCTTCATGTGTGATGGTTACTTGGGAAGACAAATGTCATCACTCCAAACACTGTCCCCCCTCAACATCTTCCCTTGGTTCTATATGATGAGTATGACATCATATGGTATGGAACATCCCTTTGGTCAGTTGGGTTCTGCCGTCCCAGATGTGTCACCTCCTAGCTTCTTGCATACCCCCAGCCTACTCACTGGTGGGGTGAGAAACAGAAAAAGCCTTGACTCTGTGTAAGTGCTGTTCAGCAGTAACCAAAACATCCCTGTGTTATCAACATTGTTTTCAGCACAATTTCAAAACACAGCCCCACATCAGCTACTATGGAGAAAAGTAACTCCATCTCAGCCAAAACCAGCACAGAAGGGAAGGGAAAGGAAGGGACTCATCCAGCTACTGAGGTTGGCTAGATATACATTTGACACTTTATTTCTGTGAAGAAACAGAAGTTTTAGAAATGCATAACGAAGAAACTGTAAGAACTGCAGACAGTCCATACAAGAAAGCTGGTGAGGGACTTTTTAGGCTGTCAGACAGTGATAGGACTAGAGGGAATGGATTAAAGCTAGAGATAGGTCGATTCAGGTTAGACATTAGGAAGAATTTCTTCA
>WTSP01002001.1:96949-120033 GCA_025331215.1 Actenoides lindsayi
AAAATGTAATATATATAAATATGTACAAAACCAGTATTGAACCCACCCCCCCATTGGTAATTACATCACCGTCACCATTGATGCTCTGTAGCTGGTACTGGGAGAGTCCCAGACTGAGCCCAGCGGTAGACAGGAGCTGTGTTCAGGAGCTGGATTCTGGTACCGGATTTGGGAACACACAGATTGGGATCAAAGGCAGAACAGACAGAATCCTCCTTGGATGCTCCAAGGAGGAAGCTGGAAGAGGACCCGAGCTAAGCCAAGCCAAGCAAAGCCGGCAAGGTGGGCCAAGAGGGACAAGAGAGGGCTGAGACCCTTCTGATCCCTCAACTTTATACCAAATATGACTCATATGGCCTGGAATACCTCACTGGTCAGTTTGGGGTCACCTGTCCTGTCCGATTCTCCCTGCAGGCGTGGCCTTTTACTTTCTGCACCCCCCAACGTGGTACACAAGATCCAGCAGTGACCTTGGTCTGTACACCAGTCCTTGGTAGTAACTCTAAACATTGGCTATTACCACAGACACTGCCTGTGAGAACAGGCTGCTAACTTCAGACAGTGCAGTTGGTTAGAAGAACTGAACTGAAAAGTAAAATCACTGAACAGAATTACTTCTGTTCTCACTCAAACCAGGACAGAAGTGCATGGGAAGACCAGCTCCCATATGTCCTCCATGGCTATTCACTGTGGGACTCAGTGCCCACAGAGCATCTCTGCCAAGTAGCAGGCCACCCTTGCACAAGGAGAATGTGGTTGATAGCTGCCCTTGCCTTTCCTACAGGAGAGATGATAGGACTTTTGAGATTCCCTTCTTTGCATCCTGCGAAGATGTGTAACTGCTTCTTAAAAACCAGCATCTGTTTAAGACCCATAAGGACCATCAGGACGAACACTCCAAATCCACAGAAACTGCCTTCTGTATAGGTCTCTGCAAAGAGTTTTTGCATAGAGTTTCTAAATAAGTGAGAAAGGAACCTGACATGCTCCACGATGTCTGTTTCAAAAATCTTGAACATGGTGGACATAGGCTGTAGCATTTCTGGGAATCAAAAAAAAAAGCAGTGCCTTTACCCTTGACCTCTCCAATCTTATGACGTTACAAGAAGAGAATGAACTGGCTGCAGAGAGAGGTTTTGGAGTCACTGTCCTATCAACTAGTGATTATCAGATTGTCTGCCTGTAATGGCATATCCAGTCATATGTTTTCCTCATCAAATTCAAAATAAATGAAAGGAGGAAACAAAGGAGTGTAAGAGTCCAGCACTTCATTCTTCATACTTCAAGACTTGCAGCAGCAAATGTTAAGGGAAAATTCCCAAGTGAGAAATGATACCAGTTCAAGGTCACATAAGCTGATGCATGGAAGTACATTAGAAGAAAACTAGAAAGTTATTTTGGGGACTGTCATTGTTTATTGAATGCGTGGAGGGATTGTTTTGATATTCTGTTCCTGGGCTCTGGGTTAGCAGTTAAACCAGCATTTCTAAAGCAAGGGGCTGGGGGATTCTGAGGGATTCTGCATGCTGCTTCTGAGGACCTGAGGCTGAACTGGTTCTTCATTCTGAGCCTCAGAAAAGTTCCTATTTTCACACTCAGGATGATCAACATTGTATATTCCTAACAGGACTTCAGATAAAGTTAATTTCTTAATTTCTTAGTGTGATGACAGCCTGTTTCATGGGGAAGCACTATATGTTTTTGTTCCTACAAACTCTTATTAAAAGCAATGTGGAGTCACCTTATCCAAGGAGAGGGACTGTACTTTGGAGAAATGTTGTACTTCATGGAAATCCCACACATAGTGCGGTGTAAAATGTTCTACCATTTTCCTCCAGCAGCATGGGGTGTGGGGAACTTTTGGTCCCCCCTTCCTACCAGAGCTACCTCTTATGAATTGGGCATCAGGGGACCAGAAGGACATACTAATGGTGGATGAGGAGGCCATATCTCAGGAGATGTGAGGGTGAGAGAGGGTGCCCTACAGCACTGATATATGCCTGCCCCCTCCTTTCTTGCATCTCCATGGGATATATCTAGGCCCTGGGCAGTACAGGGGACGTTCTGACAGCATAGGTACTACTGGGAGTGGGGTCCAGCCAGACCTTGCATGGGTCACACCAGCATCCACCCTGGGGGAGGAACATGAGCCAGGGGTGACCCAAAGCTTCGCATCCAAATGACTTTCTTTTGTCTTGTTAGGGATGCAAGCTAATTTGACTGCTGCTTGTTCTAACCAAAACTGCCTGAAGCTCAGCTGGGGGTCAGGTCATGAAGGAAAGTGGGCCTCATCTTCCACCTTCCTGCGGGACCTGCGTTGGCTTGTGGTTTCTCCAGGAGAGTCTTTTACTCCTAGAAACACCACGGTGGGCCCGAGGAAGTCTTTCTAACAAGAACATCATTGACAGTGGTATGTTTCTGCTGGCTATTTCGGATTTACCAAACAAACAGACCACTTGTATGAAAAAAAAGTCCCCTGTGAGGGCTAATAATAACAACATTTGCACTGCTCCACCCTTGCTTGGTTCAGTTGTCACAGATGGCGAGCATCTCCGCGTGGACACTGACCAGCACGTGTGTGCTGGGGCGCAGGGCTGCCCCCAGCCTGGGACCACCTCCCAGCTATTACTAAAAATACTCTTGCAAGACTGGCGTGCGGTGCCTGTGCTTCCTGCGATAGTTGAAGTTGAGTCTGTAAAACAGGTCTAATTTTAGAGCAGCCTGGGCTGAGCACAGAGTGACACCAGACCCAGGAAATTTTGAGTTTTCATTGTTTCCTCAGCTGTGGGTGAAGAGCTCCCATGGACGTTTGGGAGAGTTTTTCCCAGATACGTGAGCCCTCGCCTCTTGCTGCATCTCACACAAGCTCTGTCTCCAAACCCCTTGTGACATCAGTCTCTTTTTTTTTCCCTTTGTTTCCACATCTTTAAAGTGGGAGACTGTTATTTTCCTATCGTGCTTCAAAAAGGGAGAAATTAGTTGTGAGAATACATAATGAATGTTGCTCAAGTATTTGAATAATAGATATTCAGGGCTTTGTTTTGTGAGGTAGTGCTTCAAATGTAATGCAATTTGTTCAGGCTTCCTGGGAAATTATGAGATGCATGTGTACATGTGTGTATGGAGGGGGCAGGGAAATCTGAGACCTGTTTTTAAATGTGGAGGGAAAGATTTACAGAACCATGTTTTCTGATGTCTTCTTGCCATCAGTCAGTTTAATAGTTCTGTGTGCTGCTGAGCTTTTAATGTTTTGTCGTTTGGCAATAGTGGAGGGAAAACCTACAGTGAGGCTGGTCCCTGATTGAATGCCATATATTTGGAAACCTTAACTAGCCCCTGCTGTATCACTGCACACGTAGCTCCAACACTTTGTCATGTGAAAGGCTATCTGGTAGTGCAGCAAGGGCAGAGTCATTTCAGTTGGCATATTGGAATAAGTTGCACAAGGAGAGATGCTCTTTGCACAAGAGGTTTTCCTTGTAAAAAAACTGACTGGCAGGCTAAAAGAAAACTATTGAGCTGCAGCAAACAAAAAGGAAAAGTCACACTTTCTTTGTGTTCAGCAGGCTGTTGTCAGTTGATGAAGTCTGCTACTACTGACCTTAAGAAAGCCTATTTTGTTACTGAAAGAGGTTTTCCTGTTCTCTGGATGGATTAGCTTGATCTTAGAATATCTTGCTCTTTATTGCAGGCTGTCATCTCTGCCTGTTGTGTCAAAATCACCCAGTAAACAGGAGCCAGCTTGTAGCATGACATTGTTGGAGGTGAGCAATGGTGCCAGAATTATTTTCACTTCCAATTTTTGCTAATCATAGAGCGTTCCCATTTAATACTTCTATACTAATTAAACCTATAATATACAAATATTCTCATCAGGCTTTAAATGTCATCCTTCGGTCCAGAAGCCAGAATAGGCCATTTGCAAACTTATTTGTTTGGGAACTGAGCATCAGAAAAGTAAGATAGCAAGGAAAAGGCTCCTCGAGCATGAGACAGAGAGCACCAGTTATGATGGTTAGATTTAAGTCAGGTTCAAACCACAGACCAATTATAGGATACTTCTATGAAATGTTTAATTACATTGAATCTGTATTATGGACGGACAAGGCAAGGTATTCAGTGGTAAAACATAACCATCCCTATTCTCTGATGCTGAAGACAGAGAGTTTCTAGCAGTTTCTCTCCCTGCAATGCTGCTTCCTGGATATTTAGATGCTATGGCTGGAGGGATTTTTGCTATTATCTGTTACAACACAGCCTGTGGGATTGAATCACCAGCTAGAACAGATAGGGAGATAGCCTGTCTTTAAATACCACACATGGTAGAGAGTCTATCCCTTTCCTAGATAAATTGTTGCAGTGTTTAATTCCCTCCCTTGTTAAAATCTTGGCATTTATCTAGTTTGGATTAATCTAGTGTCAGATTCCACCTACTGGATGTCGTTGCTCTGTCTGCTAATTCAGAGATCCCCTTGATATCAGAAATATAATACAGCTACTTGCAAGCTAAGACCGAACAAAATTTGGAATTTTCACACAGTGGGCAGATGTGCCTTGTCAACATTTGTTTTCACTACAAATTACACCAAACCCCCACCCTATTAGCATAAATAAAATGCAGAATGTAAACCTACAAACAAGCAAACAAATCTAAACAAAATTATCAGTTTCTTTAAGGTAGGACCCCTGTTTGAAATTTACCGAATTAATCAACCAGGACTTTCTTTTGTGTCAGTTCAATATTAAAAACAAATATTTTCCCATAATGCTGAATTGTTTCTGGGAATTATAGCCTGCACAAACTCTATCCTTATTCAGCTTAAGCAGGGGTTTCTTGGCTGGACTACAGCTCCTGTAATGTTATATACAGCTCTGAATTAAGTGACAAATAACCCTGTGGCTGGCCTGTAAGAGAAAACAGGTACCTGCACCACAGATAAATGTGTTCTCAAGAAGGTGAAGTTTAAAGTTTCCCTGAGCAGAACAAATTGAGGTGGAGTGGCTTACAGTGAACTATTTAATTTTGCTTGTCCTGAAGGAAAATTAACATTATTTTTTTTTCATAGAAATTTGTGTGGAAATTTAATTTTCTATTGTTGAGACAGAATACCCAGCCAGCTCTGTTATAAACCACAGACAAATCACCGTTTATTCTCCTATTGAAAAAATTAAATGAATTGTGATTTTTTTTTTAGTATCCCACTAAGAGCTTTTGCCAATTACAAGTATATTTGTAATTCTTTCTTGAACTCTTTCCAGTTTGTCAATAGTATTTTTAAAAATATGAACATTGGAGCTGGACCTGTTCTTCTTCTACTATTAATATTCCAAGGAACAGTAAGCATCTGCCTTTCCATCATTGTGTTTTATAGTCCCCTGCTTGCACATACTAAGATCACATTTTCTCTCTTTGTCAGTGCATTGCATGGGGAACTCTTGTGCAGCTCAGCTGCTTATCAGCCATGACCTCTAAGTCCTTTCCTAAGTCTCTGTTTCTAAAATATAGCCCACATCCTCAGTGTACAAACTAGCTGGGATACACTGAATCATACTGAACTATACAATAAAATATGTTGTGGTTAGGTTTTTTGTTGTTTGGGGGTTTTTTTTGTTTTTTTTGTTTTTTTTTGTTTGGTTTTTTTTTTTGTTTTTTTTTTTCTAGTGAGCTCAGGTTACCATACAGACCAGATTGCTTGTGGAGAAGATCTGCTTTTCTCATTCTTTATTACTCCATGGTATTTGTCTCATTTGCAGACTTTGCAAGGAATGGGTGTAGATTTTTTATAACAAATCACAGATAACCATATTATATAATGGAATTAAATCCAAATGGGCCTTCTTTAGAATATCCCCACTGGTCACTCTCCATTGAGTTACTCTGGGGACTCTTCAGTTTTTAGTGTGTTTAGTATGTGCTACACTATCTTTCTAGCAGATCCATTTTCTATTATGATGTGTCATGCTGAACTCGGACATTAGCAGGAACGTACTACACACTGGAAGAGTTGTATAAGATGGTTAACCTTCGTAGCTGCAGTCTAAGAAATCCCTGCTGAGCTTCGGGATATGAGGTATTGAATTAGTACTGCAATGTTATCTAATGTATCCATCAATACACCATTTTCCACCCAACTGCAAAACAGACTATTCTGCATCATTGGCAAAGACCTTATCTTTTTGTCTACCCTGGCTATTGTCTTACACTTATAGGAATTGTGTTTATAACATCTGATGTGTTTATAACCTTAGTGATATAAGCTGGGAATACATACTTGGTGCTTTGATACTTGGATACTAAAGGCATTACATTATGCTTTGCACCTATCAAATCATTTTTCATTGCATTTAAATTTTACTCTGGAAGATTGATTGCTTTTCTTAAGTAGGTAGAAAAAGAAGATACAGGAAGATTTCCCGGTGTTTAAGAGCAGAAATAGCTAAAACTCAAAGTGTGACTAACATGCTGCAATCCCAGACTCATACTCCCTTGAAAATCACAGCCCTGGGGAGGATGTGAAATTGTGTCTGGAGTCCAGCCTTCTTTTCTTGCAAGGAAGTTTGACACCATCTTCCTATTTACCTACATCAAATATCAGAATTTCCCATGAGAAGTCTAGGCTGCTGAGGGTTTTAAAATTAATAAGGTCTTTGTTAATGGTTTACACTCAGATGACATAAGGTGAGGTTTTGCTTTTACCTCTCCAACAGACGAGACCCAATGTGGAGTTTGGGTGGGAGGTATCTGCTGGAAGCATGTTTTGGGGTCATTGTCTAGAGGACCACAGTGCTGAGCATCTTCCACTTGTAGTGGTTTCTCTGGGATCTATAGTAAGCTTCTTTCGAAAAGCTATGGAAAACCCATATATGAGTATTTATTTTGGAAACCCTTCTTCATTTTGGCTGTGCCTACAGAAAGCATGTGAGGGTAAAGGTTCAGGCTGGAAGTACAGGAGATTTGGCTCATCATCCTGCCCCTTTGTATCAGTCTTGCAGGATATTCCCAAAGGCTGATGTAGGGAAGTGATCATTCCTGGGTACCCAGAGGGTTCAAGAGAGTGTGCATGACATGATGGAGAGCAGAAAGTTCATATACAGCAGACAATATATGCAAGAGTTCTAAAGGGGAATGATACCTCCACTGGAAAATTCGAAACTGAAGGAGTGAAAGGAGCCAATTCCCTAGTCAGTGAAGAGAGAGATTCTCTGATTTCAAGAAGAGATATAACTTTAAGCAATATGGCAAAGATGAATGTCTTTCTCTCCAGGGTAGCCTTAGGCTAAAGTCAGCTGTGGTGGACAGCATGGGTGGAAACCCATGCCATATGGCTTACATGTCCAGTGTAACAATGTCCCTGAAACAACCCAGAGTCATGGATCAAAACTGAAAGTGCTTATTGTTTGCACAGTTTGATGAATACTTCAAATACCATCATTTGTGAATCCAAGGAAAGCAATGAATTGGAAAACAGTTGTTCAGGAGAATAATTTATTAGTATTAATTCTTTATTTTGATTCCTTCTTCCCAATTCTTTTGACTGGAGGGTTGTTAGTAATATTTTAGAGGCTTGATACAAAATCCAAGTTAAACCCACCCCTGTGAGTGCACCTAAAGGTTACACTAGGGTGACCTGAAAGTCTGATTTTGAAGATTGCTCAGGTGGATGGTCCTGATGATGCTCATCCTCTGTGATCTGGATGCCTCAGATCCTTGCCTGCAGGCTCCTGATTTCTTACCATGTCCCTATTTGCATAAGAAAAGACTTCCTATTTTAAAACCTTCCTTAACCTATAAATTAGTGCAGATGAATGGCCTCTTGTTGGAACTGGAGTGGTTATCCTGGTTCCAACAATAGCACAGCCAATGCCAGATTTTAAACCCTCATAATGCATATAATTGTGTGATATTATACCAGAGGGGAAATTTGTTCTGTAGTCCAGCTGGTGATTAGCTTTACATTGAGGCATTGGGATTGGATACCCCTTGAAATTTTATCCTGGTTAACGTAACTACAGCTGGTATTTTGTGGTAAAACAATTCAACCCTTACTCCTGAGAGCAGTCCCACGGGGACAGACCTGGAAGTCCTCACTCGGATTTTACTCAAGCAAAACTCTCATGACCTTCAGTTAAAGTTTTGACCCAATAAAGTCCTAGTATGAGCACCAGGAGGTGATGCACCAGCATTTCTTTGTTAGTTGGACACTGTTTATTCACTTGAATAAGGATTACAAAATCAAACCCCAAACCAGACATAAATACCTGCTGGAAATATAGGAACTGCTATGTTGCATTTTATTAATAGCTCATCAACACCAATATTCCAGCATCACTGACAGCAAGCAGCTGCAACACTTCTTTGGAGGTTACTCATAACTCAGTTTTCTGTGCTTACCTGCTTATTCTGTAGGATCACATTAAATCAATAATTAAGTGATGGCTGATAAACAGAACTATACCTATTTATGTCTCTTCCCTTCTGCATAACCACTTCTCAGTGTGCATGGTCTGACTGTCCCATCTGTCTTCAATCTCTTTTTTAAAATTATGAGCTAAAGCGAATTCAAAGCATTTACTTTGATGGATATTTTCAGAAGAGAAATTATCTCTTATAAAGAATTCCCTTGTGTATCACCCTCTTTTGTTTGGTTGGTTTTTTTATTTTTCATTTTCATTTTTGTGAAAATAAAATTAAAATTATTTTTTTAAAGTTAAATTACAACATTGTTAATATTTTTGTGTGTAGCTCATTTTGAGAGAAATCTTTTTCCCATAAAAAATGAAACAGCCCAATGCTGAACAAAAAAGTATAGGAAAACCTGAGAAAATCTGAGAGGAAGTAAGTTCCTTCCTGAACTCTCATTCTGACTTAAAAAGTTATGGTTTAAAAATATATTTCAAAATTTAGCTTGAAAAATGTCAGTGGCACTGGTTTTTTTTTCAAGTGAAAACAGTGCTGAAACTCTTTAAGAGCAAACAGAACAGAAAAAACTCTTCCCTAAGAAAACAGTTAAACCTGTTTACTATTAATATATTTATTTCAAAGCTATGTGGTAGCAGTAGTCTTCAAAAGGTATATGGGAATTGCAAACACATCTGCCTTCTTTCACTTGTTGCATTTTGTTCCATTTTGAAGCATTTTTTTATTCTAGAAGAATATGGATAGAAACATATTCTTGGACTTCTACACACACTTTATTTTATATATCTCTAACATATGTTTTCCTTTGCCTGTTGTAAAATAAATGGTCCTGTTTATTCTTTTTCTTACTTATATCTCCTAAGAAATTCCCTCCCACGCTATTAATTCTTTGAATCATTTTCATTACTACATTTGGAATCTTTGAAATGTCTTCTATGTCTTGTTAAACAGGATGAAAAAGGACTCCAGAGCTGTAGATGAGAGTACATCTTCAGCCTTTCCACAACATAACAGTTTATATTACATTTCTTTTAATTGGTTTTTGGTTTGTTTTTTTTTCTTTTTTTTTTGTTTTTTTTTTTACAGTCTAGCATCTTTGTGCAATGAGCCACACAAAATAACACCTTCATGCTGAAAATACATGACAGTTAGGACTGTCAGACTGGTTGGGTCAGACCAAAAGTCAATGGAACACAACAGTTTTTTGAACAGGAGTAACCAGCAGCTGAGTGGGAAGAGCAGAGAGCAGGGCAGGATGGAGGGATGCTTCCCCCCGCCAACGTTCCCTCAGTCTGTCTCAGATTGCAGCTAAGACATCATTTTTATAGCCACTAATGGCCTATTCTCCACTAATCTGGATAATCCCTTTTTGACCACTTTTATACCTTTGCCTTCCACAAAACTCTTTTGCAATCAGTTATGGGACTTGGCCTGTACTGCATGAAAAACTACATCTTCATTTGTCTTCAACTGGTTGCCTCACGGTTTAATGGGTGCCCCTTGGATCCAGTACTGTGACAAACAACAGTATCATTCCCTACCTACCTCTGTTGCACCATTTGAGATTTTATTTTATTCTCCATCCTTTTCTCTTTACAAATTCCTAAAAGAGCTGGAAGGTTCTTGTACTCCCAGGAGCTGAATGGTGAAGTAAATCTCTACTGAGGTAGGAAAAAAGAAGGAAAGAAATAAAACTGATTTACTGAATGTGTTTTGATATATGTGATTAAATTCTTGAGACTAAAAACTAATTTGACTTAATTGTGAGTCCAGTTGCTCTAGTAAAAACATATGTAGAATTTATATATTTGGCTGGTATACTATGTGGAGGCTATGCTGGTCAATGGAAATACGTAAATGGACTTGGCAGTGTAAATAATGCATTTCATTGAACTAAATGTTTTGGATAAATCAATAGGCATTGGGATTCATGTCTAAGCACAGGACTGAAGGGAAAACTTCTGGGTAAAGTTCTGATATTGATGAGCATACCAGAAGGTGGAAAAGGAAAGAGAGAGAGAGAGAGAGAGAGAGAGAGAGCAAGAAAGAAAGCAAGAAAGAAGGAAAGCAAGCAAGAAAGCAAGAAAGAAAGCAAGAAAGAAAGCAAGAAAGAAAGAAAGAAAGAAAGAAAGAAAGAGTGAAAGAAAGAAAAAAGAATGAAAGAAAGAAAGAAAGAAAGAGAGAGAGAAAGAAAGAGAAAGAAAGGCTAAAAAGCTTCTTTGAAATAATTTCCAGTTTACTTTCATTTTCTCATAGATTTATTGCTTAGTTGTGCTGTATGTGAAAGTGACAGTTGTTTTATAAATGAATGGTGTTACCCTCACATCTGAGGATGACTCCGAATCATAGAATGTTTCATTTGCCGGGAAGTCAAATTGTGCCTGCATGGACAGAACACTATGCAGTATTCCCATGAGCTTTTTGGAATCAATATTGCTGCCATTTGACTTGTTAACTATGGTGAGATATATTCTGCAGTTACACTTGTACCACGATCTTGTTGAGAAATTTTACATTGAGAGATATGCATTTATTGATACTAAATGCTGGAGTAACTGGCAGCCTATGAGCTCTCTTCCATCTCTCTAATGTCTGTCCTTCACTGCTGTATTGTAATTTTAAAGTACTAAATTCTCTCTGTGGTTCAAATTTTTCAGCATTTACTAAACACTAATTACCAACTCCCCGAGTAAAACCTTTCTGCTAAATGCATGCATTACACATTGAAAAACTATCTAAATAAGGCATATCTTAGGATTTAGCAGGGAGTTGGCTGAAATGTCTCGTGATTTCTTTTCAGTCTTCAAGAAAATTATTCAGAAGGAAAGGAAGCAAAATATCCTAAAGCAAGAAAGGGAGGATAGGGCCGGTCTGCATTACAATGAGCTCAGAAGAGTCTCTAGGGAAAGCTAAGGAAACTGGTACCGTGCTAATTTCCCTGCTGGACCCTGCCCCTCAAAGTGATGTAGAAGCATGCACCTTTCACCGACGATAGGAACAAAGTCAAGGAGAGGTTTAAGTCTTTCTTGGGCCACATGAGAGGCTCATGTCAGCAGCACCCATGTCTGGGTTAGTAGGAAAGGGACAGGTTCATCTGGCTGGAGCATGGACAAGTAGACAAAATTCTCCAGAACAGGCACAGGATAACAGGATAATATAATGCATCATGTGGGTAGCTTGATCCATGCCCTGCACAAGGTGTCTGCTGGAATAATGTGCTTGCCTTATCAGTATAAATCCTGGAGGAAATTCAGGCCCCAAAGCAATGTGGAGTCCATGGAGATGGACAGGTGATGTCCTGGTACTATGAGGGGATAACCTGTAGTGGGCTTGAAGATTGTGCTCTGAGGCTGTGGCTGAGACCCTATGGTCCACAGAGGGGACCAGTGAGGGTGGTTGTGGCCCCATGCGAGGCATTCATGGGCTCCCTCCTCCAGGCTTGGAGGCTGTCCTTGGCATGCTGGCAAGGAAACAGAGGCAGAGAATTCATGGCCATAGCCATGAGTGTGAGGAGGTGCAGGTGGAGAGCAGGTCTCAGGGACAGGCTTGGGGCACTTGTGCAGAGGATGTAGAGTCCCTTGAACTTGAGTAATAGCTCCTTAAGCCCTGTGACCACTTTGGTAGTGCTCAGGTGATTTATCAGCAAGGCACTGGTCTTAGAACACTTTTTCCTCTCCAGCAGGGAAATTACTACCTATCCAGCTATTGGAAACATAAAAAATTTTCATACTAACGAATCTCTGTCTGTTGCCTTCATTATTGTGTGAACCACAACAATTTTGAAGATACAAGTATTTTCCATCAAGACTATGAATAACACCACTTGGCAAACCATCCCTGTAACAAAGAATAAGCCTCCAACTTTTTTTAGTGACTTTACATACAATGTGCCTTAATTACTGGCAAGCATGTCAAGAGCCTATTCCCACATGTGTCAACACTTCCTTAATACAGTATAATTCATCATGTTAGCATGGCAGAAACAAGGTACTCTACATCTTTACACACATCCTTCTCCAAGCTCTGGTCCTGAACTGAGTATTAAATGAACAGAAAGTCTTCATCTAGCAAACAAAGAACAGACCACAGCATCGAAACAGTAAGATCCCCCGAGTCAATCAAAGTCATACATCACAGAGCACTTTATCATATTCTTCACAACACTGTCTAAATCCAAGAAGCACTGCTTTATTGTCTAAAGGACATTCACTTAATAACAGCAGTAAATCCAGAAAGCAGGCTAATTTTAGACAGAAAACTTGGCTAAGAGAGAACCCTATCATTTCCCACTCCTGACATTTTTATTCATTGAGTTCATTTTCATGCTAGTTGTGTGATTAAATGCAGATAGGGATTTATTTCCTTTTAATAAAAAAATACATGATTCTGAAAAAAGCCAAAATTGCAAATAAGGGACCTGATCCTTTTCCCACAGAAATAAACAATAGTTTTGTTGTTGGCTTCAGCGATGACAGGAATCGAATCCATGAATCTCTGTTGGAAGAAAAGGTTAAAATTCCATTTGAAAACTCTTCTTGGACCATACATTAACTCTGGCAGTTCCGGGGGCAACCAAGAACCAGCATGATTTCTTTTCTAATCTGCCTGCATGTTTGTGCAAATATATGTGGCGGTATAGGGAGCCATTTCTTATAGAAGAAAGTGAAAATAAATCTGTCCTCAGTGTGTTGAAGTGAAATGTTTTATTTGCACTCGTAAACCAAAGTGCTTGCTGTATTTTTGCATTGCAGCTTTATTGTCAACAGTGATACAATCTCCCTTCCTTATGCATAGATCCTTGTACACAGCCAAGAACATTAGTCGAAGGAAAAAGGTACCATATAGTGAAAGTAAATGTGAGAAACTCTGAGCCTTTTGAGGAACTGGACGTGAGCTCCAGAGAGCATATATTTTCCCTATTAGTACTCAATCAAAAGTAACTGGTTTTTAGATGTATTCAGAACAGGATCCAATTCTTTTCTTATGTAGCAATTACTTAAATTACACTAAGGACCAAATTTTTCTCTTCCTTAAGCTGCTTTAAAACTATGAGGACAGAATAGCTGAGATATTCTGTAATAACAGGCTTAAAAGAGATTTTAAAAGGTGGTACTCAGAGAATTGGGTATTTTTAAAATGGTTTGTACCCTGCCACAGGCAAAATTAAAAAAAATCTTAAAATGTAGTTTCTTTCAATGATGTACATTGCGCTGCACAAGCAGTGAAAAACCAGCTACGTTGCTACCATAGCTGTCCTGAGTGAATGGGCTTTGTGGCAGGAGAACAGGACAAGGACTCCTCCACCTACTTTTTCATCTGCTCCACAGCTGCTTCCTACAGCTTTTCCGTTACTGCATGGTTAGCAGGCAGAGCTGGACAAATAATTCCTGATAAGTAACTCAAGAAATTTCACCTCCCCTTCACAAAGTTTCCATCATCTAACCACAATTTTCTTTCATTTGATCATTATTGAAATTTATTGGGAGTGATTCATCAAATAATCTCTATGAATAATTCTTGGTCTGTAGCTTGTTTGCAATCAGTTGGCCATGTGTATATTGATACTTGATATTCAAGCTGTTTTGGCTGGATGCAAAGAATGTTCTCTAAATGAGTACGTTTAACATTCAGAATATTTCCAGTGCAATTTCTGTCCATTACAACTCTCAACTTGACTTTGCACAAATATTCTGCAATATTATTTTTAGGTGATTTTTGGTGAACATTCTTTGCTATGAAAGTAACAGGTTCAAGTACTCCTAAAAAGTGGATGCAAAAGAATTTGCAAACACAGGTCAAGCCAAATTTCTGTCCTCACCTGAGTGAATATTTTCTGGACCTCATGCAGAAGTGACAAGGCTACCTTGTGGTTTTGGCATCATTCTGCTCCTAATTAATTTCACTGTAGTTTTACAATTGATGTGAAAGAATCATAGAATGGTTTGGGTTGAAAAAGACCTTAAAGATCATCCAGTTCCAACACCCCTGCCATAGGCAGGGACACCTCCCACTAGAGCAGGTTGCTCATAGGCCCATCTAACCTGGCCTTGAACACATCCAGTGATGGAGCATTCACAGCTTCTCTGGGCAACCTGTTCCAGTGTCTCACCACCCTCACAAAAGATTGTGGCGAGGGTTGATTCTCAATAGAACTCAGTGAGAGAGCTGCTCTACTACGTATGAAACCGTGACCCAGAATTAGATCATCTATGAATGATAAATTGGTTCTGAGCACAGAGGTGTAGAAGTTTTTTTGGTTTCTGTGCATGTATTCATCTGCATTACAGTATGTGCAAAAAGGATTTGTTTTCATTGCTTCATGTGTGAAACATATTATGAAAACACTAATGCATTTGATCTGCAGTAAAGCACACACAATGTGGCTTGGATCCAAATATGTTTACTGCATCTACCAGAACTTAAAATGATAGTAGATCTTGTTTCTTACGGCGATTGTTTGGTTAAACAGGAACATCCAAATCCTGTCTATTTCAAAAGATGTTGATATGAGGTTTGGGGGTTTTTTTTGTGGTTTTTTTTTTTTTCCCAGTCATATGTTAGAGCGAACAGAACAATGTGGAAGGATTCTTTGGGGTAAAGATGGACTTGGAAAGGCTTTGTTTGTCCCTCCCCTACTATACCTCTCTGTAAAAAGCTTTCTCAGTTAGGATGGTTAGGTGTTTCTTGCACTGTTGAATAGGATTGCCAGAAGAAGTTTATTCCTCAAGGCACTGACTGCAGCCAAGTTCTGGTTTGTTCTGTACATGGTAAAGCTATGTTGCTTAGTTTTCAAAATATATAAAATAGTCTGTTTACCTCAAATAATACATTTAATCCTTTTATTGTCTATACTAACTCACCAGATAACTGCCAAAGGAACGTGTTTGTGTATCAAGCAAGTATATTATACTCCTTTGTACATGATAAAGACTGTAGGGAAGAAAGATACGTCCCTTTTACCCTCTTTTTCAGGTTTAACAGAAAAATATGGACCAACATACTCTTTTTTTATACACAGAATTAATCTTTTTTTCATTGTGTGTGCTTATAAATGTTGTCTGACAACTCTGTATGAGTTTTCACCAGGAACTGGAAATTGCACATGTTAGAAATCTCTACTACAGACTAGCTGGTTACAGCCCTTGCCCCCTGACGAGTATTGTCTGGTCTGATGAGTATGAGCTATTTCATTTCTACTAAAGGAGAATTATTGCTTGTGATTTCTTGGCTAATAGTAGATCTGTCAAATCAAATATGGGTGTTTTCTTACACAAGCCCTAATGTTCTACAGAGTTTACCAGCCTGATTCCCATTTACACTAAGGTCAGTGTCAGTAAACACCCTCATCTAGGTTATAAATTATACTTTGAGTCTCTTTATATTGCTAGGGTTTATAAGGTAACTTTAACTGAGACCCAGACATGACTGACTTGAAGCCTATGACAAATTCAGTTCCCCCATACAAAAGAATAACCAGGGCAGGAACTCTTTGCCTTCCTTCACAGTGTTTTGAGGACAATAACATTCACACCAGAGCATGCAGAACCCTTCCCCCTTTACACTACCTGGTACAAAGCAGGACAGCAGAAAAGCTACTTTCACTCTGTGTGTCACATAATACAGTAACAGACAAACTGCTGTAATTTTGACTTGTATTATAGAAGCTTTATTTTTTTCTGTAAGTTATACAATGACATATTAAATAATTATAGTACAATGAGAGTTGTCCATGTAAGTGTAGTTGTCATTCATTATCACTACTTTTCATTGTTGTTCTTCACTTGCTTTAATTTTGTAAATTCAGTGATTTGAAATGCATCTCCAGTTTTTAGTGTGAAATAGTGAGGTATTACTGTTCAATTAACTTAGTCATAAATAGTAAAAAAACCCTGACCAGTCAAAGTCAGTCACTAATATAGCTGTTTTGGAAACAAATGTCCAGCCTTACTACAGAGGAAGAAAATAACTTGTGCTGAAAGGAGAAAAAATATTTTTTTGCTAGGTGTGCAAAGCATGGAACTGTCAAGAGCCAGGAACAGCTTCCCACGACAGGGAATAAGGCATCCAGTACCATCCCCTTTGTTCTTCCTTCTTGCTCTGCTATTTGGAAAACTCCTCCCTCTTTCACTTCTGCTTTTCTATCCAGACCTCAAAGCCTTTGCCTCTCCTAGCGTCCAGAACACTCGCTCTTTCACTTCTGCTTTTGATTCAACTTTTATGAAGCCTTGAGGTCACCTCTTCCCCTGCTCTTCCATAAGTTTCTAGTTGACAATTTTCTTGTTCCTTGTCATGCACTTGGTTGACTATTGAGGTTGCAAATGATGTGGTAGGACAAGACAAAAGTGGAGGTGTGTTGGGTTCTTGCAGGCCCGGTACATTATGAAGTCCTCAGAGGATCTTCTTCATCATGTGAAAGGGCAACAAGTATAGAATGATCTAGAGAGGCATGAAGGTGCTTTCCTAGGCTGATACAAGACCTGAGGCAGTTCTTAGCTGTCCAAATGACAGCTCTTATGTGCCATCTCCTTCCCCAGAACAGCGTGATGCTCCAGAGCTTCAAGTGTTCTGCCCAAAGCTTCAGAAAGCCTTTGGTAGTTGGAAGCCTCCCTTTTCTGCAGATAGAACCCTTTCCCATTTCCAAACTGTGGTAACCAGGCTGATTTGCTGTGACAGTAGCATAGCTGTCTGTGCTGCACTCTGCACCTGCGAAGCTGGACAGGTGCCTTCAATATCCTGGGGAGATGGGATAGGAACAGTGGAGGCTGCGAGAACCAGGCAAGACTCGATTTGTGGGATGCTATCACATCTGCTGGGGCAAAACTCTTCAAACAGTGTCTTCTCTGAGAAAGGGCAGTGTAGGGGTAGGATAGAAATGTCTTTTGAGTGGGGCCAGCCCAAGTCTTGACACATGGATCATGTTGGCAAAGCAACATATAATGCGGTGGCTGGCTGGGAGAGCCTTGGTTACTACAAAGGCAAATTTTTGTGCAGCAATGATTAAAAAACAGCAACAACAACAGCAAAAAAGTACGTATGAATAAAAGCTACAATGTAAAATATAATGGATCCACCATGCATAGTTGTGTTCACCAGACCCATACCAAATCTAATTTGAAAGGAACTCCAGTCCCCGTACTATTTCTAGCTAGACTGGGGACTCTTTCTATCCATATGGAATTTCCACGTTCATTTTTCTTTTCAAAGTCACCATAAGGCTTTGTTTCATGACAAACATCTGGAGACTACAGCTTTCTCTCTGCCCAAGTTCAGCTTTTTGATGAATCTGATATTTGTCCATCAGTCAGAACAGGTGGGCTTTTTTTTCCCACCAGCAGTTCATTGTGTGACAATGGGCAGCTCACACTGCTGAGAACAGTATCTCTAGCTAAGCAGAATGTCTTCTTGCCTTGTGCTGAGACTGTGAAGCTTCAGATCCACCAGGCATGCCAGCACCTTCTGTTTAAAATCTATTTTTCCTTTGGTTTGGGCCAACAGTTCAAAGCCAACTGCAGTTGTTGGGTCCAGACTGCTATGAAATGGCTTTCTCGGGTAGCATCTAATACCTTTCCTTGACAGCAGGCTGTACTGGAGCATGTTTCCAGGTCTTGGCTCAGGGTTAGCACATTCAGCAGGTCATACAAAATGGAGGCTCAAATGCAAAGTGGAATTCACAGTTTGACATCGCTATATCCCACTGTGTCATGGTGTAAATGGTACTCCTCCAGCTGCCTGGAACAGCATGCTTGCCACTGGTCTCCCTGCCCTGGAGAGAAAACAGTAAAACTAGATAGGGAGATGGACAATAAAAAAAGATTGGAGGCATGGAATGACTTCCATATGAAGAGAGACTGAAAAGGTTGGGATCGTTTAGAGAGGAAATGAAAAAGTATATGGCAGAGCTATCCAAGCTAGTTAATAGAACTGGGAAGATAAATCAGATGCTCTTCCTTACAATTTTTTCTTACACAAAAACACCCAGGAGAACACTCAGTGAAACAGAAACAGCAAATTAAAATTGATAAAATCAATTGCACAACATATATTCAACTTATGAAAGTCATTATTCTGAGATATCACTGAGATCAGGAAGATAGAGGGTATCAAAGACGTACAGAAATTTATGTGTAGTGGAAACACCTGTGGGATCTTAACTATGAATAAATAAATAGAAAAAAAAGCTAAGCTACTCTGTACCAGGTGAGAGACACATAAAACCTTCCTCTTGTTTACCGAATCTGGTTGTGATGCATCTAGAGAATGTTTGGTGTCCCCAATCATGCACTGGAAACCATCTAAAGTGAAAGCAAGGTGTCTCAGGAGGATGGAGATGAGGGAGATGTACTTGTGTCCTCCTCTCCATGCCAGCGCTTTGAGGAGTGCAGACATCAGAACCTTTCAAAACCATTGGCAACTACTGGACTTCGGTAGGTTGTTGAGTTTGACATAAAGGAAAGACAGAGGAATAAGACATCAGGGACAGGACCTAACTGTGTGGTACAAACCTATACATACCTATAGGGCCCTTAGGGCACAATCCAAAGAAGGATGTGGATGCCTAATGTATGATTAAGACAGTCACCTGGTGCCAAAATTTGAGCCAAAAAATCCGTTGGGTTCCTAAAACTCTGCAGCTGTGTACACTGAGAAGTCCCACTGCTTTGGCTGAGTTGAACCTAAATCTTTCAAGAACTAGTGTTCAAGAGTCCCAACTGCTGGGGAAAGTGTCCAGAGCAGAAGACTGCAGAGCCTGTCCTGTCCTTTCTATGGCATCATGAAGTCTAATTTTCCTATTTGCACAGGGTCTTATCTTCATCAGGAGATGTGGGAACTCTTATACCTGACTCCCAGGGAAATGGTTGGGTGGCTAGGACACCTTCATGGCAGTGGTTGGTATGGAGTTTGAGCACCCTACCTTATCTGTCTCTTGCTCTTTGAGGAAATCACAGGCTAACTGCTGAAACTGTTATGTATAATAGTCTCATCACCACCTCTGTCAATGAAAGCATCTCAATCTTTCATGACCATCAGAGAACTTTAGGTGTGCTTTAAACATGTTTACTGGATCCAGTCTCCATGAACTGAGGCATAAGCCATGAATCTCACAGTCTGGCAGAGATGGAGAAAAAATATTTGTCTCAGTGAGTATCATGGCTCCGTTGGGCAGGCTTTGTAGCAGAAATGTTGACGCCAAACTAAGCTTTCCTGTCCAAATTCAAGCGCTTACAGATTCTCAGACATCTAAAGGATTAAGCAAATCCTTTGTGGATCACATATTTGGACATGGGTGAGTAAATTCTGCCTAAACTCCTTGAGAATTTGGTTTGTGCACATTGCAATTTTCCAGTTCCTTCCAACTAAGCCTTTGGTGTTATATTGGTGATAATTACCTCTCTCTCTCTGACTGTTGATTTCAAGGGACCTTTTCTCTGTAGCGTAACTTTCTGCACAACTGGTAGAAACCATCTCTCTGTCAAATCACCTTGCTGATCAACATAGCCAAATTCAGAGCAATTGTTCACATTCCAGTTTTAGTTCTGAAGTTTGTTGCTTTCCTTTCTGAACTAATGAACAGCTTCTGTACCTAATTTTTTCCCTAACCATTTCAGCTGGTATGACACAAGATGTTATTTCTTTCTATCAGCTTTAGCTTGTTTCCATGAGTGTTATGTGTACAAGAGCATTAAATTCCTGGGAAAGACACAACTAATGTCACTAAGAGCTCTCAACAGCTCAAAGGAAAACCAAGCACTTTGTCTAAATGTGTACCTTTTTCAGCCAGAAGGTAAATATTCTGACCCTAAGAGGAAAGAGGAATGAGTTTTCTACCTTGACAGAGAACTGAAGAGCTGTGTAGGTAGAAAGTTATTACAATCCTGCTGCTCAGCCACTGTGCTCCCCACAGAAAAACTATGCAGCTGTTCTGCTATTTTTCACAAGAGACTGACTCCTTTTCTAGCTAGCTGTAGTCTGGGGAAACTCCTCCAGGAGTTTTGCCAGCTAGAGGAAGATCTGGGAGGGCCAAGGCCAGCTCCTCATCAGGAACAGGCAGGAGGCAAAGACTACCTGTTGCAAAGAAATATGAAGAGCAGTGAAATATCCAGGGTGAGATTCATCCTGGCTAGCTGCTAATGTCAAGTGTAGAGATGTCCACACCTGCATTAGTCATCTAGCTCCCCCAAGAGCCCATGGAGATCTATTTAAGACTTTCTGCATTAGAGCAAGATGAAGCGTGTCCAAAAGTGTCTGTTTCTCCCCTCCACCCCAATGCTGAATGAGCCCTGTGGTAGCTAGGTCAGACATAGACATCTACATGCAACCAATCCCATCCTCAGGAGGTGCTTGCCAAAGAAGCATATGGATGCTTACCTCTTTGCTGAGGCTGGCTGGACCCACAGAACTTACTCTCACTCCATACAATGTGCTGCTGCTCTGAAGAGGGAGAGTAGCTGTCCCCAGCACATTTGCTTTACTCTCTTCTACTTGTGCCAGAAGGGCGGTGGCACATCTGTATTTCTCCCCAGTCACATCTGGTTGAGATGCGGTAACAAACTCTCCATACAAGACACCTCCCGAGGGCTATGAGGGGAAGACTCTACCACAGTGTTTGAAGTAGGGGTGGCCAGTAAGATACATCCCTCTTTCTCTCATTTTGTTTTCACCCATATGGCACGTAGCTGCTTATAGAATGAGATCCGGCCCTCTAGGATATACACATGCTTGCCTGTGTTGGATGCACACATATAGATGTGTGTCTGTATGTGGTTTATTAAGAATTAAAAACGCTTCTTTTTTGCCTCAGCCAGTGCTTCCAGTGCTTGCCTTTTCAGTTGGGGGGACTGTGTTTTTAATCTCGCTAATACAAAGAAAACAATGGACCTCTTTCTCTGCTAGCTGTAAAGGGTCATAAGTAAAATGAGTTTTGGCAGACTCATTCCAACTAGACACGCAACCACATGCAAAAATGACTCTAAATTTAGCATGTCATTTGTCAGGGTTAACCCTTCCCTTCCTCAAAGAAAAGGAGCTTATTTGCTATCTTCTTGTAGTCTGCATTTGCACATAGGTCTTGCCTCCGTAAAACTCCAAACTGCAGGAATTTGTAATGGTCTTTTCTTGTGTAAGTCTTTATTTCTCTTCAGAGTTATGATAAACACAAGTTTATCCCTGCTTCTGGGAACAGGAGGCAGTACTTTCACAGAAAAATGAGTACACTGAAAACCAAGGAAAGTGTTTTCCTCTCGTGTTTTGGATGTAGGTGGAATGGTGTTGTTTTTTTGTATGGGCCTTAAAAACTGCTGGACTCAACCCTGTATATTTCTGGAGGTTCTAAAGTAGTTTAATGGAATAAGGTTACTGCTGTGAGAAATCACTGAAGTTAAGTCAGTCCAGAAGTCTTTGAGAAATATTATATTGCACCTGAGACATTATGCACACAGCCACTGGTGTAATACCTGTTACAGCAGGAGAAACAGGAACTGACCTTCAGCTGCAGCTATTTCCATCAGGAAAAGAAACATTGAAAATGCCCCAGTCCATTTTCCAGCCTGTGAAGTTCCTGACCTTAGCGAGTGTTGTTTTATACGGTTATCAAAGATAAACAAGCAAGGACTTCAGTGCAAGATCAAGTTGACATAAATCCTTGGTTTAAGCAAAGAAACCTATGTCTATACAGCAGTGCAAGTAATTATGTTGGGCAAGGCAAATAGTTCGGATGTATGAGAGAAAGTTGAAGCTTACCCACTTTGAAATGCATTTCTTGGAAAACTTGGTCTGAACTGGTCTGATTCTGTGTTTCTCCCTCTTACTCTCTTTTCCCGCCCCAACCAAGAGAACACGATTCCCAGAAATCCCAGAGGACATTCCTAATTGAAAGCAATGATCATGAGTCATTCCTGTATATTAAGTGAAATACTCTTGCATGCCTCCCAAGGGATAAAGTGATTCAGCCCACTAGAGAAGGGCCCAGGAACTCCTGCTGTCCCTGCAAGCCTTGAAATTAAGAATCAAGATGATAAGCTAGTAGTACAGTATTGTCTCTGAACTACTAGAGCCCGCATAGAAAGAGACAGAAAATGGATTGCATTTCTGACAGTTTAAGATTCGTATTTTGTCAACTGAGACTGTTTGTTCTTCTGAACAAACTGTACGGTACACTGTCCTGTTGTCTGGGATATAATGGAATATAATGTTAGCCTCGGACAGTGGTTGTTGAGCCAGTGCCAGCCTCACTAATGAGCATGTGGTTTCAATAATAATATGGCTACTTGTAAGATGGTTGGCCACAAGCCAAACACTTAATATGGAGGGGGCAACAGATGTAAAAAAGTACCATCCCTGACATGATTGCATTTCCAAAAATTCTCTGGCAAAAAAGTTAAGACTCAGCAAATCGGGATAATGAAGAATCTCCCTGTATCAGGAAAGGATGAGGCACTGACAAATGAATAGGAGTCCTATGGGCTTTGTGCACATATGGTAAAAAGTAAGAAATATAAGAACAGGGTGATAAAGGAACTGATAATTCTTTTTTTGTGGAAAAAACCCTACTCTGGTAATGAAAGATGCTGGATGGTTAGATTTCTCCTCTCCTCTTTTTCTTTCTTTTTCTTTTTCTTTTTCTTTTTCTTTTTCTTTTTCTTTTTCTTTTTCTTTTTCTTTTTCTTTT
>WTSP01002002.1:0-37952 GCA_025331215.1 Actenoides lindsayi
GGGCGGGGCCGCGGGGCGCTTCCTGCCCGCCCTGGCCCGGCGCCGTCCCGCGGGGCGCCCGCGCCGCAGAGCCCGGCGGAAGGAGGCGGAGGAGGGAGCGGAGCTGCCCTGTCCCGGCCCGGTCCGGCCCTGCCCCACCGGTGTGAGCTGCTGCCGCGGGGAGCGAGTGCGCGTCGGCCCGGCCCGGCGTCTCCTCCTCGCTCGCCTCGCCTCGCCCCGCTGCGCACAGGTAACCGCGGAGAAGGAGGCGCGGAGCGGAGCCGAGCAACCCGGCGTCCCCCGGGCGCGATGCTGCGGGCCGCCCTTCCCTGCCGGGGCCGCGGGCGCTGCCACTGACAGCGGAGCCCGCGCCGGGCCAACCTCCGCCGGGACGCGGACTTTCCCTGCTTTGTGTTTATTCTGCCGTTCTTGAGATACCGCTATCCTCCTGCCAAGGGCTTCCGGCGGGTCCTGGCCGACTGCCGTGGATTTTCACCCGTCCGTCTCGATTGCCGATCTGAAAGTATATTTATTTTTAATAAAAGAAAAAGTCGAGCCACAAATCCAGTTCATGTCACGTTCCCCTTTCTGTGGAGTCCGGTTTATTTCTGCAGTTAAAAAAGTTTACTCTTCCCCCCCCTCCCTCCCCTCGAGTTTTATTGACACTGAGGATGAAGAAGGATTTGCAAATGAAAGCGCCTTGAAATACAACATCTTTTGGAGAGAGCTCTGCGGTTCGCCTGTTGAGTCTTGAATTCCACCCTTTGCCCCTGCTGAATCCACTGTTCTGCCCTTTACTCTCCGGGGTAAAAAACCAAACAACGGCAACAAAAACCCAAGGGGGGGGGGAAATACCTTTGGCAGCAGGGAAGCTTTGTGTGACTGACCCAACGAGCTACAAGTGTCCAGTTGCTGAAAAGAAGAAAACCCTTTTGTCTTCAGCAGATCAGTAGGTAAGAGACGCATGGCGCAAGGGACTCGGCATTCCTTCTCGCAGCCTAAACCTGGCAGTTACGCTGCCTCTCTCCTCTGGCAGCTTTTGCCCATCACTTCTCTCTCCCCTAAAGATTGCTCTTCACCTCGCAAAATTCTTGCGTACAAATTACACTCGTCCACCCGTTTGACCGCTGGCAGTAAACGGCCCAAATTAATCGCGACGTAATTGGATAAAGTGGAACTCCGTGGAAGCCGCTGAAGCGGGTTTGTGTCGGGCCGGGTTTGAAAGCGGCCGCGTTCCTCGCGGTGCTCTTTTCTGCTGAGAAAATAATCGCGGTCGTAGCGCTTGTAACCCACGTGTTGAGATCGCCTTTGCTCGTCAGGCTTCCCGGAGGAGCACGTCTGTGTGGTCGCGTACGCACGCGTGCGAGCGGGGCTTCCGCGCTCTGCTGAGATCTCTCCTTTCGCGCTGGAATTTGTTTCACCTGAAGTGCTTTGCTGCTGTGTCACAAGGTGTGAAAGAGTCGCACCCGTAATTAACGCGCCTTAGCAGATTGTCGAACGTGTCTGGGAACACACTTGGCACCCTGCGGAGGGAGTATGAGGATGTGTTTTCTTTGTTTTGAGATTATTTTTAAAGGCAGGCTGAAAATGCAGCAGGGATGTGTGCACGTAATGACTGGATGGAGGCCCAGTCTCTGTGCAGGGGAAGATATTTTGTAGCGTACTCCTTTCAGTAGGGGCCAAGTGCTGGAGGTGTGCTGGGGGACCAGTGATAACACCGCTGCAGATTCCTTGTTTTCCTTCTCCCCCAGCTCCATCCCCTCTTCCCTAGGGCCAGAGTTCCACCGCTGCTGGTCTGCAAGGGAAGGCCTGTGGAATTTTGTGGAGCTGGTAGCAGGACTCCTCTTTGCAGGGAGGATTATATTGTTCCCTTTGGAAACACAGAGCATCTCCTGGCAGGAGGATCTGGCCGTTTGTGTGGAGAAACCAGCCTCCACATCATGCTCTTCCTCGCTGGGGGGGGTTTCCTGTAGATGATACAGGAAATACTACATATTGGTCTGTTGTGGCCTCTGTTCCTCTTTCTTTCTGGTTTTTGTTTGGTTATGTTTTGGGTTTTTTTACGCTCTTCCCTGGAGGGATTTCTGTGGGAAAGGAAAGTTGGAGAAGGTGTCCTGTTCATGCCTTAGAGGGGGAGCAGCAGCAAGGCAGTGGGCTCTGAGCTGATGGACTCTCAGAAAACTGGGAGGGCTCCTCAGCCTGTGCCGAGATGCAACATCCAGCTGGGCACCTTGTGAGGGGACTGGTGCAGGTGACCGACCAGGAGCCACCCCGGGGGAGAGGGCATGGCACAGGTTTTGACCTCTGTCTCCATTTTTTTTTTTTCCTGCTACCCTTGACTTTTTCTGGGGACAGCCTTTCTACCAAATCAGAGTGGGAACACGAGGACCACCTTCTCAAGGTTGCCCTTCACCTTTGTGTTGCTCCCGTGTGAGTGATGGGCAGCGTCGTGTCAATTTTTCAGAGCTGATATAAAAACATGAACCCTACCATTGAGGCCATGACCCTGTTAAATCTTTGGGTCAGACTTTCACCGGGGTTACCTCAGAGACTGGTTGTCCTTGGGGCAGGGTCATGAGCTTACCCTGGAAAAATTTGTCCTGTAGTTGGAGTTGCAGGTTTGTCTGGGGTGCTTGGTATCCCTCTCTTTATTTTTTTCTAGGACACTTACTTGCAACATAACCCCCATCCTTAAAACATTCCTGGAACTACAAACATGCCACAGAATGATTTGTTTCTGCTCTTGTGCTTTCTCAAGGAAAGGGTAGAATTTCCAGGAGGAGGGAAAGGGGTGCCTGGTCTTCCCCCCAGCTCATCATCTTTCTGATTCTGGAGATGTTTTGGAGGCAGTGCTGCCTGCCCTGGGGGCAGAAAGGGAGCTGGGCAGCGTGGAGTGGGCAGAATGGGCCTTTCTGTGGGACACGGGCTTGCAGAGGTGCTGGCACCTCGTAATTGTGGTATTGTTTGGCACGACTCGTGTTTAGATTGCCGTGTCTGGTTCATACCCCGGTAGCACGGTTCGTCGTTCTACCCGTTTATCGTGACACACCGCAACGGATTGTACCATAAATGTGGGAGAAGCCAAGTACTGCTCTTTCCTGAAGCATGCTTGAGAGACTTGGGGCTGATGTGTGCTTTGGAGCACCGAATGCCTCAGCTGGGCCACAAGGTTTTCATATGCCCGTAATATAAATGTATAAAAATCCTCTGTAGTCTGTAATACAGCTCAAAGGGCAGCTGATTTAGACGTGCTTGAGTGTTAAGGTCAGGAGATCACATTCCATAGGTTACTAGATGAAAGTGCTTGAAGAGGGCATAGCATAAATATTTGATTCGTATAGAAGGGATTGGTGCAAATCCTTTTGTCCCTTCTCCAAAGATGTTCTGTAGGCAAAGCACAGTTAGGAGAAAAAAAAACCCCAGCAAAACACCAAAGCGCAGTAAGCTTGTAACTACTTTGTGCTGAAGGAAGTAGGATGGCAACGCAGCGTTTTATTGTTGAATTCCACTAAAATTCTTCTTGTGGGATACAGCATCTTCAAGAACAACGAAGAGAACTAATGTTTTTAAATGTGAAATGACTCATAATGCATGGGCTCTCGAAGTCGGGTTTAACATTGTATGCAAACATTGCCAGCTGGTGGGGAGCTTTCGGGATAAATAAGAACTATATTTGTACAAGAAGGCTTGAATGATGGATTTCAGATGCATCCCGATTAGCATAAGCCATTCACTTTGTGAAAGAATAGCGAGAATCCCAGAAGTGTAGATAATTTAATAGTTCTCTTGTTCTCTTTATCCCGCCTTTCATCAGCAGGCTGACCAAGCTTTTTGTTTATTTAGAAATAAGGTTGAGTTGCTTTGCTGCTGCGTTTTGCTAATCGTGACAGTGAAATTGAGAACCTGCAACCCCCAAGGTCTCGAACCATAATCACTTCTCCCTCTTCTCTCCCTTCCTTTTGTCTCCAGTTGAGTGTAATGTGATTTTTTTAATTAATTTTTTTGGGGAGGGTGGTGGTTTTGGTGGTGTTTTTTTGATGGAACAACTTGCACCATTTAATTCTGTGTAGCACACAGCACAATGATGTCTTGGTCCATGGCTGGGGCTCGTTCTCACTACCATGAATGAACAGCTGAAGTAAAATTTCAGCTCTTTACAGGCATTATTTTCTTAACATGGAGCAAAATCTGATGTAGGTTGATGTTGTTGCTGTATTGATGTATTTACAGAGATAAGTCTCTAATTCTAGAATTACCAACAGTCCAAGTATATGTTAATGTATAAATACTGCTAGCTGGGAATGAATTTGTCTGTTCATACCTCTCTTGGGGCAGAACTGCATTTTGTAGTTCTTTCTTCGTTCTTCCTGGCAGCTGCTAAAGAGCTGCAGAACTGTAACCTGATGGGAGGACAAAGGCCAATAGAAGAAAGGTCTTACGTGTTAAGAGTTCCTATTAAACTAAAACCTGTCTCCAAACTCCTGTAAAAATGATGAGTTTCTCCGTCCAGTGCAGAATGTGCTGCGTGGTAGGTTCTGTTCTGAATTAAAAAGAAAACTATGCCCTTGTTCTTGGCAAAAGGTTCTTGGATTATTAGATGTTCCCACTTTGGGGTGAATGCTTTCAGAATAAAGTGAGGTGCCTGTTTCCCCCCATCTAACCATCGCTGCACATGCCCGTATTTCGAGGTATTGGCAGACACTCACTTTTGAAGAAGTCTTCTCTAAAGTTTCCTAATCAAAGCAGCTTTATGGGGTTTTTTTCTCCTCCTTGCTATTGTGGACAATATAGTGGGAGTGGAATGTCCTTAGTTGCCAATGTTTGCTGCTAGGTATCCCCCTTCCATGGAGACCAAATGTTTATAATAGTGTGAGAACAGTCATTCTTGGTGATTGGCAATAAGGTTCAAGGCTCTCTTTTTCCTCTTCTATCCCCTGAAATACAAGAGAGGCCTTGGATCTCTTGGTTCTTCCCAGAAGCGTTCCAAATTGCCTGTTGCTGGGGTTATAAAGTTTCAGGAAGCACTGGAGGATTTGTCAAAATGCTTTAGCCCATTGTGTTGAATCTGGGCCACAACCGATTTGTGTAAGCTCATTTTCTGCTTTCAGGAATTCTTTGCTTCTCTTACATTCTGATGAGAAGCTACTTTCTCAATTCCACTTCCATCCACCTCTTGTGCCTGGTCTTCTCTCTGTACGTGCCCCATATATGGCATCATCGTGCCGTAGGCTTTCAGTCACTGTCTTTAGGAACGACCAGGCACATAGCTGCCCTGTGAGTCCAGTTTGGCCGCAGGAGCTTCTGGGTTGTTCAACCTTTTTAGACAGGAGAGAGTGTATTCCCAAACAGCTCTGGAATGTGGTGCCGGCCCCGGGAAGGATCGCACGCTGAAGCCTCCGCGCTCCGGCCGTACCTTCAGCTTTTGCAGAGGTATTTGGTTCATGCTTTGAACAGAGCTGATGCTGAAATTGTATCCATGTGAAAATACCGTACTGTACGGAGAACTCTGAAGTCAGCAAATATCCAAGTCTTGCACATTGCTTGGCTCTCTAGAGTAGCCTTGAAATGTAACTTTTGAGACAGGAAAAAAAAAAAAAATCTCAACGACTTTGGGGAATAATAACGTAAAGAAGCTCCTAGAAGCAATTAATTTTAAAATACGCAATATAATATTTGTCTTCCTTGCCTACTATGCCTGGAAGTGAAGGGAGCTTTTCAGCGTTGATGAAATTTGTCTTTACCTCGATGCTTGGATGTAATTTTTCAAGTAAGAATCTAGTTGGAACTTACCTGCGTGTAAATGGCCGTTGAGGGCAAACCACAGAGTTAATGTCAATGGCAGCTCAGTGAATGAGGAATGGATAGGTGAATGGATAGGAACTGGTAAGAAAAAGTCGTGAACAAACTGGAAAGGCTGGTGGGAACAGAGTTCTCAAAGCCTTAAAATCACATCTTGGTAGAGTAGTGGTAGAATGAGGTGCTGACTGAAGCAAAGGAAGAGCGCGCGTTCCTTGAGTCTCCTGCAGCGCCGGGGATCGGGAGATGCTCTCGTCCTTCGTGCTGGGTATTTGATGCCTCATGGTTTGTGGTGAGCAGCTCCCGTACTGCTGGGTTGGCACTGGGAGAGCGAGTGCTCCCTCCTCTTCCTAAGCGCTGAATCGTCTCATATTTTACTGGCACGCGGTCTGCATTCTTGGTCCTGCAGAAGGGGTTCTGAAATAAATACTGCCATTCATGCTTGTTGATTTTTTTATTTTTTTTTTTTTACTGGCTCATCCTCTCTTAGAATGACTGTTGTCTAGTTTGGTTGTGTCTGAGCTTAAAATAACTTTTAATTTTTTTTTTAAATAGGAAATATTTGAAAACCTTCGGGTGTTTGGGGGGGCCTTTGGTCTTTTCCCTTGGTCGCTGCTGTTGGACTAGATAAGGTGCATCAGTATTGGTTAGAATATAGAACCAAGACTTTGCTTAAACCATAAAAAAAGCACCATGATCTAGTAAAATTGTTTTTTAAAAGCCTTGCTGTTACTTGTATTAGCAAAGCACTTACTAATTGTAGACCAAGAGGTTGTTGAGCGGTTCTTATATGAACGTCTATGAATTAAGCCAATTTAAGGTTTTCTTTAGTGAATTAATTAGCATTTGCAAGACCTCGTCGAAGTGTTGTATCACAGCAGTGTTTGTTTGCTTTAAAATGCCTTGTGTCTCCACACAGCTTGGTTTTTAGCAGAATTACTTGATCTTTCAGGATTATTTACTGTAACCCTCAAGGAAAGTAATTCCACATTTCAGTGACTTTGTTCACTTCAGGGTTTGCTGGACTTTTCCTGCTGTTCTGATTTGGGTGGTTCTGTGTTCAGCTGAAACAAATTTTATTGCTTCATACCAGGGCTGGCCCAGCTTCTTGTGGAGCTTGGGGAAAAACATATCTGTGGGAAAACAGATCTTCCGAGTTTTCCCATTGTCTTTCTGAAAAGAAACAAAGCTGAAACCTCCTCCTCCTTTCTGGTGACCCAGAACACAAACCCAGGGTAAGGTAGCATGTGGACATGCACACAGAATTGGCCCTCTGTAGTTGACTGCAATCTGGCATTAGCTGATATCATATAATGCTGAATTTTGATACTCATGTGAGGAACGAACAAACATGAAACACTTTTTACTGCAGGATGATAAAGATTGAAGTGAGTGAGAGTGGTTATTTTTATCTATTCCACTCTCCTTTGGGTAAGATCAGGGAAGCGTAGAGAGCAGGCAGAAAAGAGCGCTTCGAAGTTACATAAAAACCCCAGCTTTTGCTGTTGCCAAGTTGGGATCGGGTGTGGAGCACTCAGATCTTGTTTTAAAAAAAGAAGAAAAAGTAATAAAAATATCTTCACACTCGTGGGGAGAAGAGTGGGCTTACCACCAGTACCTTTCTGATCTGGGGGAGCTGGGATGGCAAGAGAAAATCTGCCCGGGAGGCCACTGGCCCCATCCCAGGCTGCTCAGGTGGCATCTGGAAGGGCTGTTTCCATGGAGCCCTTTCAAAAGGCTGAAGTGGAGGTCAGGACCCACGACGGTGCTCGTGGGAGGCAGTTGGCTCTGAGGGAGTGCTTTGGGTACACGTTGGCTCGTGAGACACAGGAGCACAGGTTTTCAGGTCCCGGTGAGGCCTGAGCAGTCATGTTCCTGCCAGGGATACCTTGCAGAAGTATCCTCTGCAGCTGTAGAAAACACACAAAAGTCCCTCAGCCTTCTGCTTGCTCGAGTCCTGGGATGCCCACACCCTTGATCAAAACCATTTAGTCAGGTTCTGTGCTTAAAATATTCTCTGCTCCAATGAAAATCTTTTTAGTAGCGCTGCAGTTTGTATTAGCAAGGAAGAAGTTCCGCCGGCATGGTTTGCACGAGGTTTCTGAAGTAATACACCTAAAACCAATTATTTCCTAGTGTAACTGCATCTGCTTTAGAGTGGTTGCTGGAATAGTTACATTGAAAGAAATCAATTCTCAGAGTGACATAACTGTGGCAACAAGAGTGGAAACGCAGGCCAGGACTTGGCCAATCAAGGCCGCGCTAGAAGGAGCGTAGTACTGTCTTCATCCCAGTGTGCTGGGGAGGCTTAATTAATCATCTTGCAAAAGGTTTTTATAAGGTGTGTGTATAAAACCCAGGGGGCTGTGATAAAAGACCAGCCCCAAAACCGCTTTTAGAACAGCCTTGCCTTCTAAAAACTTGGTGAGCTGGATCTTCTGTTGGGTTTTACTTCAAAAAAAAACCCAAACAACCCCAAGAAATCCATCTTTTCAAGCCACGCTGCCCCCTGAGATCCAAACGGGCATTGGGTTGTCCCCGTGCTGCGGTAAGCCTGTTCCCTTCCTTCAGCCACAGCATCTCGCAGCGAGCGCTGCCAGCTCTGATGGGCTGACAGCTGACAAGTTACCTGTATTTGAACTGGTTAGAAAGGAAAAACCAACAGCCCAGAGCAGCCCTTTGACAAAAGGAGGGGCCCTGCCTGCTTGCTTTCCGTCCTCTGCGGCTAGGCCCGTTAAATTCTGCAGATCTGCTTTGTGAAATAAGAAGAGCTCCTCCCTACGGGGGCTTAAAATAGTTTAACTTGTGGTAATGCTGGAAAAAGCCAGAAAATTCCGTGCTAGAGTCAGGCCAGAGTGACTGTTTTCTTCTCCACCTGTGGTTTGTAGTTGTGTCAACTTAGGATACAGATTTTCAGGGTGTCACAACTGACAGAGGAGAAAAAAAAACACCTTAAGGTGACATAAATCTGTTTGGGGATCGTGTTGCCATTGTTTTCAGGACCTGAGCTTTTAGGTGCGAATTTCAACTTTATTTTTCATGTACATAGTGGTACTAATCTTTTTTATTTTTTTTTGTCCTTTTTTTTTTTTATCTCACCAGCAATTAAACCAGCCTGATCCTATCGGTAGGGACAAATGATGCACTGTCAACGTTTTGCTCCCTTCTGATAATGCACATGAAACTGGTTTGCGTGTTTGAAGGTTACATTTTCCTCTCACATGGTTTTCATTATCTGAGAGCCCCGAGGAGGGGCCTGGACTCAATCAGGGAAGGAATGGAGAAACCACACAATGCAATGAAAATGGTGCTGATGCATACTTGGGATAGTTGTGGGCCGGGGGCTGCTGACGACAGAAGCAGGGCTCTGCCCGAGTGCTAGCAGCAGCAAGAAGTGGAGCGTTCTTAAAAGACAAAACAAAACTTGACGTCGAATTAAAATTGTGGCTTGGGTTTATAACAATTCCCCCAGTTCCACCGGGCTAATTACTGGAAATCTGCAAAGTCTGAAGCAGATGAGACTCGCTCGCTACGTGCCGTCCTCTGAAACAAGACCTGGTGTGACTAAACCTGCGTAAGCTCGATCTGCTTTTATCAGGATGACATCTCAGAGGTGAGATCTTGGCCTTTATGAAGTTAGCAGCAGAGCTGCTGTCGCCTGTGCTGGAATTAGTTCTCATTAATGTCATTAAATAACGCAGAAATTGCAGTACGTGCCTCGAAAGGCTCGCGTCTCTACTCACTGCTCTGTGAGTAGTGCTGCATCCCAGCTGAAGTAACTGAATGGTGTGATGTATTCTAAACTGGGTTTCTTGTTGGGTCCAGTATATTCAGAATAAATCCTTCTGCCCCTCTGACTTTTAAAATTTTATGGAGCAACTTGAAATTCCACAGCATTCTCATCCAAGTGCCTAAAAGCCATGAAGCATTCCTACTTATACCAGGTTCTCTAAGTGTTTATTTACTTTATTTTTTTCTTTCCTTTTGTAATGTAAACCCTAAATTATGTTGGTGAAGATTATAGGTACTTCCCTGTGAAGAAATTGATGCTTTATAGTGAAGGAGCCGTAATTCAAAGGTCAAGTAAGGTCTTCAGTATTTTTCTTTAGACATGTTATTTAGAGGGGGTGTTCCTATGTCAGTGTCTTATCTCAAGCTGGACGAACTGACTTGCTGCTTTTTCTTCAGGCCTGCCAAGCTTTCTTGTGCTGTTCTTGTGCCCCAGTACCATGAGGGTTTGAAGAGAGTGGTTACTGGCTCTTGGCAAGGCAGTCTAGTCCTTGCTGAAGGGGGACTTGGTTTGGCCCAGAAAGCTGTTAGAACCGTGATCAATCTCTGGACGTTCTGCTGGCCTCTCGCTAAAATTGCTTGGTGATCTAATATAATGGGTATGCACATTATTTGCACCCCTCCAGGTGACATTGTTCTTGTTTTTAGTTAAAAGAAGGAAGTTTTTCTTGTTTGCTCGGTGACTCTGTCCTTCTGGTATGCAGATGAGTAATGCTGGCACTGGTCCATGCACCTGCTCAGTGCCACCTTCTGAGATCACCTGAGCTCCAGCCGGCAGATCGAGGCAAGCAGGGACAGGGTGGTTGGATGAAAGCTGGGGAAGTGTTTATGGTTGGAGTCTGAAACCCACTTTTGGTTAGGAGCAGGTGCTCAAACGCTATCCCAACCCTGGGCTTCATCGTGTGCTGCCTTGCAGGTTTGGGTGTTGCTACCAGAGGTTGGAAACTGTCATTCTCAAGGACTGTCCTCGTGTGTATTCTCTCTCTTCCTTCTCCTTGGGTAGCACTGAGATGAAACAAAGAGCATTCACTGATAAACCTGCACTGTTCATTAAATAATTCTGGACTTTGTCCTTTGGAGTCCGATGCTCCTACCCACTTCGAAGTGAGTGTGTGTGCGGAGCAGCCACGTTTCCAGTGGTCTTACAGACACCCATGTTAAGTGAATTTTGCAGGAGCAGGCCATGATTCTCCTGGGTTTTGTGTAGGCCGTGTACCACAGGCATATTTCTTTTAAACACTGGGTGAGTCAGTAGGTGAGCTGCTCGCTGCGATCGCCCGGGGACTTCACAGCCGGTCCTTTCTGCGCTAGCTGTGTTTTGTGTTCCCCTCCTCTAGTGCAGTATGTCTGAAGAGAACTTTGCACCTAAAAAAACCAACCGACTGAAGGCTTCATCTACCTGATAGCATCCCCATCACCTGTTGCCAGCTAGGATAAGCAGCATCACACACATCTTCCCAGAAACACACCAAATCACTTAGCAGAATTTCCCGCTTGAGTTTGCAGTCCGTCCCCGGGTTGTTTTGTGGATGAGTGATACAAAATTTAGTAGTAAAACTGAAAGTGTTTAACTGTATTCCAGCCCTTGTGAGGTGGTGAACCTGTTCCCATCCCACCTGATGTGTAAGCTAATTAGCTTCTCGGCTAAGCAGTAATTCTGGGCAAGTATGTACAGGCTGTCCTCACAGGGACTCTTGCATTCCTCTTTGTTTCACAAGCTAGAGAAAGATGCTTCTCCTCGCCTGTGAGGTTATTATTGCTCCACGCAGGTTAATTGAGCTATGGCATTATAGCCACTCATCAACCAGGAGTGAGTAGCTCACTTGTCTAAGCTTGTTTATTTTTATAATGCTGAAAAATATTTGCATGCCATACAGAAATGTGCTGCTTTGGTTCCTTACAGCCTGGCAGTACTACATTAAAAATTCCTCATTAATCTTTCTTCCTCACGAGGGACTGGCAAGGTTCCTGTGCATAATTACATGATGTTTAAGACAGAAGCCTCAACTACTGAGTTTTCACACAGTGCCCTGCAAACACGGGTCTTTTTTTCCTTAAATAGTACCTACACTACCTCCCCTTATATGCCCATTCTTCATCTGAGCACGGTTACGTGCCACACTATTTGCAATTCCTGTTCCAGTTCTAGACTCTGAGAACATACAAAGTTACCATGAATAATTTCAGACCAGAAGTTAGAATGAGGTAGTTGAGAGCAGCCTGATCTAGTGGGAGGTGTCCCTGCCCATGGCAGAAGGGTTGGAACCAGGTGATCTTTAAGGTGCCTTCCAACCCAAACCATCCTGCGATTCATTCTGTGATACGGCTGCGATGCTCAGGAACAAACTGCGAGATGGGTTCAGCCTGGGAAGTCTACCTCACAGTGCTTTCTTGGAACAGAATTGGTCTAAAACTGAATTTTCCACTTGGAAAGAGAGGTTTTTCTAGGCTTTGTGGTTATGAAGAGCGCACCGTCCAATCCATAAGCTAGGATAGTTTTGCAGAGTTGTTGGTAGGCTGAATTCAGCCCTGACTGTCACAATAGATTTAGGCTAACCCCCCAAATGTATCTGTTTATTTAAAATGCCTGCAGAACCCATTCCGATTTCCTTCCAGCTCTACCGTAACAACTTTCCCAGTGCACCTCACTAATTTCCATCTTTGGCACGGTGAAAACTGCAATTGCTGGAAGAGCCTACCACAGATCGAGTTTGGTGGCCAAATAAATAACACATGGGCTTCGGTACCGATCGTACTGTTTATTTTTGGGTTGCATTACATAGAAAAGTTAACTGGCTGGTTCTGCCACGAGTTTCCAGCTCGCTCAGAAAGCAGATTCCGGGAATGCTGCCACCCGAGTTCGTTGCACAAGATTTTCTTTGTTAATTAAAAATAATGGGATAAAATTGGGAAAAAAAACAGGCTTCGTGCTAACAGTTGGTATTTAAAGAAATTGGATTTGTTGGCCAGGATAGCTTTCTATCGTATCTCAGTCCACCTTTTCTTTTGGATTTCCAGGCTGATTGCTCCTTTACATCCACAGTAAAAGGAGTAGTGTTCAGTTCCAGCAAACGCTTTCGGTGTGAACCGTGCCCTCCCTTCCTCGCGTCGGCAGAACGAGCTCGGATCGCCGGGCAGAGAGATGCCGCGTGTGGAACGGTTGCGTGCAGAATTCCTTCAGCGTTTGAAGGAGTTAAACCGTGCACAGATTGAATGTGTCTGTTGAGAAAATCTGTAAGGCAGAGAGGCAGGATCTCAAGCTGGATTGTATCTTTGTATTAAAAAAAATAAACATTCCGCCCGCCCCCCCCCAGCCCTGCGCTTTAGATTTTTCCAGTTGAGACAAAAGAAATCTTCGGGTGGAAAGGCAGCATCATATTGCATAATAAAAGCCTTTTTACGCTCTAATAAAAAGGGTTGCTTAGGGCAACTTTGTTTCAAAAAAAAAAAAAAAGGAAGAAAAAAGAGTCAGTGATGATACTGGTATGAGAGGGGATAAGGAATCCTTCACTTCTATTGTGCAACACTGGGAAAAGAGGCTAAAAATTGCTCTGGTTATCTGCTATCTTAATGCCTGGTTTAAAGGTTCTTTACTGCATATTTGCTGGCAGCTGTTTTCAATATATCCCTCTTGAGCTAAGTCACCAGTTAAGAATTTGACATTCGATGGTTTTTTCAACCACCATCTTGAAAGTACCACAGCGCACAACACAGCCTTGTTCTCTCGTTAGATATTGTTCATGTGCCTTGAAATTGCTGTTGACACCTCAAGTATTTAACTTGCAGATCCGAGATAATTTTTGTTGGGTGTGGATGTGTGCCATAAGAAGACAGAGACAGAAGTATCCGCGTCTGCATTCCTTCACCGCATCTGTTCGCTTTATTTTTTGCAACATTCCAGGAAATTAAGTTAAACTTTTACATCTCGATGAACGCTTTTAATTTTGTGAGCTCTGTTTTAATGGCCTGCCCTTAAAATAGAAGCACGGCGAGTGCACGAGTACGTTCCACTTCTTTTGAGTTGTTTGCCTTCTTCTCGAGGACCCCTCCGGTAGTACATCTGACTGCTTAGCGCCTAAATACACATTTTTTGTATATTCTCTTGATTCTTCCCTTAATGGTTAAATTTTCTTTAGTGCTTTATCTTCCGCAGGAGAAAAGTAATGCAATTAAAGAATGTTTTGGGAATTGGAGCTGTGCTCTGCGCTGTATTTCTGGCGTAGACTTTGTCAGTGGTTCTTTCCTTCCCCTCGCTTCCCCAGTCTGTAAAACACAGCGAATATTCGCATGCTGATCGTTCTCAGTGTAATTTCTGAGGCACGATTTGTCCAAGTTTATGAAGCGTTTGGCCCTATCACCTCTCATCAGAGGATTTCTGCTGCCACAGTTCAAAATGCACGGCACTGCTGGAAAAGGAGCCGTGAGCGCAGGGTATCATCATCTGTGCTGCAGCTTTCATTCTTTGCAAAAAAAAAAAACCAACCCCAAAAACAATGGAGTTAAAGAATTAGCAGGTTTTAATCACTATTTCACTTGGAGGCACAGATGGGACGGAGCATTACTTGGCAGCGTTCGGTCTTGGAGCAGAAATTGCCATGATTAAAGCAGCAGCTGGAGTAGATTGCGAGGGACGGGGCGGTTCATTCGTCCTAAAGGGATCGGAATTGTTGGGCTCTGGGAGAAAACAAGAAGCTACAAAAGAAAAATTCTGAAATACGGGCCAAGGTTTATTATTTCTGGGGTCTCATCTGCTGATTATAATGCCGTTTTTGATGCTTTCCTCAGAATTATTTTGGAAGCGAGGAGAGTATCAAGTGACCTGGCCTACTGAGGAGGAGACTGAAGCCATCTCTGAGAGGAGAGCGTGGACCCGCGGGAGGAAGGCTGCCTGCGTCCCCCCATGTGGCAGAACTGCTCCTCCTCACCAAGGAAGGCAAAGTGAAGGAAATAGGTATGTGCTGCTTCAAACAGGGCTCTGGAAGAGTCATGTTCCGGGCCAGTTAACAGGGCCTGAATTCCTACTTTGGTGAGGCCGCCTGGGATGAGGTGGATTTTCACTTTCTCTTCATTAATGTTCCCAGAAGGGTTCTGTCAGCCCAATGCCTCGTGTTACGGGGACAGGCTGGCCTGAGGAGGAAACTGGGCAGTTGTGGAGACACAGAACAAAGGAGACCCTTCAGGTTTCTTACTCCCGCAGTCCATCCCTGGTTCTGCTGTGGAACAAACTGTTGGGAGCAAGTCACCTTTTGCTGAGGGACAGTATTCTACAGAACAAAGGTGTCAACCTAAAGGTGTCATTGCTAGAACAGCAACGTGCGTTCTCGTGTCAGGGCAGAGTCACAGCTTAGCCAACAAGTAAAGCATACTCTCTTATGAACTGTTCCAGCTCCAAAGTAGCTCTGCTTTTAGTTGAATGTCTCAGAGGTGTTGTTAATTTTGGATATTTCAACTCATGCAGGACCAGTGCATTTGAGTTTCCATGACAAATTCCTGAGTCCACTGTGAGACCGAGCGAAGTGTAATCGCTGGTGGTCACTGACTTAATCTGTGTTTAGGATGTGCTTGACATTGGCTCTTTGTGTTTCTCTCATTGGTACACAGTGTTTTTTCCTGCCACTCAGAGGTCTCTTTCTGTTCCTTAGATCAGACAACTCTTTTTCCTCCTCTTGCATTTGCATGCGTTCAGCTGACAGTATTGAGATGTAGGGGGATTTGGTTGCCTTTGTATAGCAGGAAGTCCCAGAGTCCTCACTTGCACCAGTATGTAGTGTTTTCTGCAGCAGGGAGATGAGGTGCTGGTTTCACTCGGGCTATTTCATAACTCTAAAAAACCTGCTGGCTAACAAGGTATTCATTAATTGCTTTAAATGTTCTAAGCGAAGAGATTTCTTTACTTCCTTTGAACCATATATTATCTCAGTGGGCCTCTCTTCCCTCCCCCCCCTTAAAACTTGCTGATTTCACCCTTTAATCCTGTCTGCCTGAGAATATGGGAAGTGTATTTCACCGTTGGTAGCCTGAAGTGTAAAGCAAACAGGTCTTAGGCATTTTTACCATCATCCTGTGAATTGCAGGTCTCCTTTCTGCCTGAAAGCAGCCTTGCTGTGGCTGAGGCATTCCACATGCATCTCTGCAGCCTGCAGTCGATTGATATTCCCATAAACTTGCTAGTCACCTTTCATCACCTTTCCAAGCTTTGCCCCCTGGCATGCAAGTCCTTCTTAGGTCAAGGGTCTTAATGACCCTCATTGTTATGGGAACCTTTGGTAATCTAACCTGCTTTTTTTTTTTTTTCTGTATTTCAAGCCATTGCTCTTAAATGTCTCTTGCTTGATCCACTCAGGCGCTAATAACCGTGTCTCCTTTCCTTAGGTCAAGGGCAGCTTTTACATTCCACCCAAAAGGCACCACAGTTTGAGATGAGGAATTCAGAAGAGCAAGCAGCTACGACAGTTTTACAGCGCCTGCTGCAGGAGCAGCTCAGATACGGAAACCCAAATGACAACCGTAACCTTCTTGCCTTACACCAGCAAGCCACAGGAAATGCCCCCCCTTTCAACAGCACCGGGAGTCCAGCATCTCAGAACGAAGGGCTGAGCTCCCAGGACCACCAGCTTGTGACTCATGCTGCCCGACAGGAGCCCCAGGGCCAGGAGATACAGGTGGACAACAGCATCATGGAGAAGCAGCTCTCCCCGCGACTTCAGAACAGCGAGGATCTCCCGACCTATGAGGAAGCCAAAGTCCAGTCGCAGTATTTCAGGGGCCAGCCGCACGCTAGCGTCGGGGCAGCGTTTTATGTAACGGGGGTCACCAACCAAAAGATGAGGACTGAAGGGCGGCCCACGGTTCAGCGGGTGAGCCCGGGGAAGGTCCACCAGGATGAAGGACTTAAGGACCTGAAGCAGGGGCACGTCCGCTCCTTGAGCGAGAGGCTGATGCAGCTGTCCCTGGCCACCAGCGGTGTCAAGGCCCATGCGCCCGTCACGAGCGCGCCGCTCTCCCCCCTCTCGCCTCTTTCTCCTCAGCAGTCCAGCGACCCGTATAAAAATTCAGGCTCCAGTGAGTTCTACAAGAACTCGGTGCAGGCCCCTTCCCAGCCCAACATGAAAGGAATGGAACAGCGGGGTCCTCCTCCGGAGTATCCTTACAAAAACGTGTCCACCCCGTCTATGAACTGCAAGCCTCAGGACTCGGGTCATTTCTATAGCGATCATCGCATGAGCCAGCAGGGAAGATCTGATGGGCCTATGATGAGGTATCAGCATCCCCCTGAGTACGGGTCAGTCAGGTAAGCAAGGTCTTAAAACAACCTCCATGAGGGAAGACAGTGTAAAACTCACTCCTGTGCTCAAGGATCCATCTTTATTGTATGGGATGACATATTGTGTGGAGCTGTAGACTCGGGAAGGACTGTAACTTGTTTCTGTGGCTTACCTAGAGAGGCCTGACTCTTAAAAAAGCCAACAGAACAAAACACAACCGAGCACAACAAACCCCCAAACAAGCCAGCTTGATTTTATGGTGTGGGGAAGTTTAATGCTGAGGCTCCGGAGCCTTACGAAAGGTGTGCTACAAAAGGCAAAGTTCTGCTGTGATTCATTGCAGAAACTTCCAGTTACTTATTGCAAGACTTAAGCCGTTCTTTAATTACATCTGCCCAGACAAAAGATTATTTTTTAGGTTTAAACTGCATCTAAATGCTGCGTAGGAAAGGAGAAGTGAGGGAAAACAGTAGTGGCGTGCAGGTAACAGGTAACAAAAATCACCTGAGCTTCCTTTAGAGTTTTCCAGCTTTTTATTTTCAGTGGACCAAAGTGTAAGAGTGGAAAATGGAGCGTGCTTTGTGCCTCATCCCAGGCTTGCTCATTCAGCTTTCGCTCGTTTTCCTTGCATCCTTTGAAATCTCAGCCTGCTCTGGCTTCCTCTAGATAAGGAACTAGATTGGGCTTGAGCCAAGCACTGCTGTCCGTGTGGGTGAAGGTGAAGTTTTATTCAGGTGGGCTAAAAATACAGCTTGGCTTTACCTGTCTCCTTTCCATCTCATCGCTGTCCCAGGCCAGGTGGGATTTGGTATCATGATTTTGGCCTCATTTTGAAGCTAAAAGGACGATACAAAGGAGCAACAGGAGAGTGTTGCTACGTGAGCACACGGCGAGGTCTCTGGGCGTTTGTGTTGGCGAGCGTTGTGTTGTGTTGTGAGGGGGGCGTGAAGAAGAACCCACTCTGTATTTGGGAGCAGAGGCTGAGCTGTGGAGAGTTTGAAGCTGCTCAGAGAACCTTCCTAGTCCTATGGGGAGCTATTTTCAGAGTTTGTCCACCATTGTTTGTGATCTGAAATGACTTCAGCAGCATACAAGCCTGATGAAAAGGCCCTTTGATCTGGCTAAATAAATAATAAAGAGGCCAGGAAAAGGGGAAGTAAAGGGTTTAGGGGGGGTAATGATTGTAGAAGCTCGTCGCAAATGTTTTTGAGGATTCAAAGGCCTCAAACCTCTATGCACACAGGAAAGGGAAACGGATCCTTAACAGTTACGCAGCATCAGAAATACTCATAATATTAACTACGGTGAATCTGAAACGTAGGCTGCTTGCTGTTTAAGGAGAGGTATTTGAAAACACGCCAACAGTCAGCTCCTCTAGACAGGGTGATTTTTGTCTGTATTGGATGGATCCTGGCTGCTTTGAAAGAACATTGGGGGGGGTGAGGGGGGGGGGAGAAGGGAGGGGAGGAGAAAGGTTCAGCTGGCAAGGTTTCCAGTAGGGGAAGCAACTGAAATTTGTCTTCAAAGCATTGGGAATCTAATGAGGTTACTTTTTAACCTAAATAGCTGCAGAGAAGAGGTTTCCTTTGCAAGCAAATGCTGTAGCAGCAGAACAATCGCAAGACTAATCCATAAATTACAGAGCAGCCTAGCAAAGGAAAGGAGCAAGTCCTCTATTCCCCTCCCTCTCCCAAACGCTTTTAAGAGAAACTGTCATTTAGACGAGAAACCTTCTGTGTCACTCAAGGTGCAGCTGGGTAATGGGGCGAGGATTTTAAAGGGTTACAAGTTTGGGGAGCGCGTTCGCTTGGCGCCAGGCAGCGCTAACGAGAGGCTTTGCAGCCTCGCTGGAGGGAGAGAAGGTTTTCAGAGACTCCCGTTTCCCTGTGCCGTGGGCTCCGTGTTTACTGGGATTCATTTGGATTGGTAACCCTGTGCATTTTTCAAGGAAACAAAGCCCCTTCTTTCTGCTTCTGAGGCCACACCCTTTTCTGCGGGTTTTTCCCCTCATTGTTCGGGGGAATTTGAGGGTGACCTAACGATGCGGTTAAATAAAACTCGTTGAGCAAGATAAACATTGGGGAATTCACAGCATTCTCATGCTTCACCCTCCCCAGTCTGGGAAAGGAATGGGCCGTGTGGTAAGTTTAAACCAGTCTGCAAACAGTTTGCCTCACCTGCTCTTGGGCGGCGCGAGTTTGGGAACACGTATACCTTCGGAATGATGTCGGTTTAATGTAAATACCAGGCGTGCCAGAGGCATCTCTGCTGTTATTTGGAAATCTAAGGAGAGTTCAGAAGAGGGCTGGCTGCCTGTGAAGCTCCAAACATCCTGTTCTCTCCCTTATATCTCAACTCCTCTTTAGAGTTGGTGACGGAGACAAACCTTCAGGTCTAGGAGGAGAAGATGGGTCCCGTGGCCTTGGTGTCCCGTGGGCTTGCAAGGTCTCCTGTAGCAGAAGAGTGTGAAATGGGGGAGAAGGGGCTTGTGTTGGTGCAGAGGAGACTCACCGTCTCTCTCATTCAAGCACCATCCTCTGTCCGGAGCCCAAATGACTGAGCTCCTGCTGGGGTGATTAATCCCATTGACTTCACAGAAATGTTTTGAGAAGGAGGTCCACAGAATTTGTCCCATAATTAGTAAATCACTCCGGTGCACTGCGTTCCCCTGAGCAGCATCAAAGTAGAGGATAATCAGGTATGACTAGGAGGCAGAACAAAAATGCATCGGTTTGATTTCAGCGGTCTAATCAAGTGGAGTCTGCTCCCTCCTGCAGTCAGCATTTCCCAGTTTGTGCAGGAGTGCTGTGGAAGAGAAGGGAGCTATAGCTTCTTGAACATGAAACAGGCAGGAGAAGCTTGAGAAGGCAGAAAAAATTTTAACGAGCCGGAGACCTTTCCTGATCTCTTCATTCTTCTGCCCTCCTTGCTTTTGTTGCTCTACCCGCCGATCGTCTGCGTGACATGAGGCTTGCAATCCTGGCAGCTTCACCACTCCTGATGGCAAGGTTTGCTTGCAGTGCTGCCCTGACTCCCTATCTCTTGTCTTCATGACTTAAAAGCTAACGTGACCCTTGTGGCTGCAGATCCATAAATCCAGGCTTGTACTTGGCCCGCCTGGTGTGTTTCTCCGCTACGCGCCAGGGAAGCAGAGATTCGTGCGTGATACGAAGTCTTCGAAATGAAGTGGCCCTTAAAGTTATTCTTTTAGACTTAAACACTTGTGGGAGTTCTTGCTCTGAGCCTTCCCCCCCGCCCCGTGTTTGGGGTTTTCGGGTCTTTATGACACAGAGGCGAATGAAAGGAGGTTGTGTAATCTTGTTTTCTGTGTATTTTGAGAGCCTTGCTGCATTTTTGCATCAAGTGGTTAGTTTGGATAGAATTTTGATGACTTCTGCAGGGTTACCCGAGGACTGATTCGCTCATGGAGGGAAGTTTCTACTACCCTTCTATCATTCTACTGCTGGGTGACCCCAATAATGATTTGCACCTTAAAATCCTGCAGGCTGGCTTAAAAATCTAAAAGTCCGGTTGTGTTCATTTACCTTTCTCAATCTCTCACTCCAGAATTGGTTTACCAGCAAAAGAAATTCCACAATTCTCATGTTAATCTGTGGGATCTCAGAGCCAGGTATTTTAAACCCACAAAACATATATCACAAAAGCAGTGGGGATGCAGAAAAGTTCTTTGAATGTGTATGGAAAGGTTTGCATGCAAGATCTTCAGAGGTCTAGTTGTCACTGTGAGGTTACTCGGATTTTTAGGTGGATACTTTTGTCACTGTGAGGTTACTCGGATTTTTAAATGAATATTTTTGTCACTGTGAGGTTACTAGGATTTTTAAATGGATATTTTTTTGAAGGATAGGATGTATCACCCCGGTTGCGTTATCTCATTTTGCTGGGGCTATAAACACATTTGTGACATTCTGGAAGCTCCAGTGCTGTTGGAAATGCAACAGAACTAAAGGTTCCCAGCTCTCGTGTTTCAGCTTGATCCCACAAGATTGGGATAATTTCAAGCTTATGAGAGGCTTCGGACCCGAGTGCCAAGATGCTGGAAATCTTGGAAATGTATCTTGTTTAGAAATGCTCAGCCATGATTTCCTAGAGTTGTCCTTTAGGATGGGTCTAAAAAGGAACGCGGTTACCAGGCGCGTCAGTACAAAGCCCGTCCCTTCAGAATTTAGCTGCTGCTCTTGGTTTTCTTTGGCCACCTTTGCATTGCTTTTGTTGGTGCTCGGGCCTTGCAAACATGGCAAGCTTCTGCCCGTGCATCTCTGATGACAGAATAACGAGATGTTTTTAGTGAAATAGCTCAAATTGCTAACGTTGGCATCTAAATAGTCCTCATTAGGCTCATAATATTAATACACCGAGATCAGCAGAGTCAGGCTCTCTGAGTAACTGTTTCAGGTTGTTTTCAGACTCGAAGAGAGTATTTTGTAGGTTCAGAACTGGAAAGGTGGGGGGGATTTTATTTGCATCCTTGAGGCAAATGGGCAATGCGTCCCTTGATCTAACCTCCTTAGATCATCATAGATGATATGTTCCGTTCCCTCGTTGCTTATAACATCAAAGCAGAGGTGCATGATGTCAGATAAAGAATAAGTTCAAGGAGACGAGTGGTTTCTGAAGATGCAAAGTTTTAATGGTGCACTTAACTGGGTGAGCTATGAAAGTTGCTGGAAACCACCTGAGACAACCAGGAGACCTTGAGCATGGCATGTGATGGTTTGGCCTTGTTCTTCTTTAGGAGAACTCGCGGAGAAAGGTAATGAAATAAATGCAACGATAAGTAGAGCTGACTTCCCAGGAGGGGAAGAACCAAATTGCTGCTGCTAAACGGAACGTTCCTGAGAAAATTAATTGCCTTTCTCTCTTCTGCGTGACCCCTGAGATCCTCACGCTGGGGAAAAGCTGCTCCTGAAATGATGTCGCTGGCAGGGACCACAGTCACCTGAGTGTGAGAGAGAAACAGGGACTAGAGCAATGACTGTTTGTTTTTTCCTAAGTGACAAAGGCTAAGGGATTTGAGCATCAGCTTGGAGGTCTCTTTGCACCATCTCTGCTGACAGCAGGGAACGCGGGGCGTACGCAAGACATGTGATACTGAAATAGCCAACTCTGCGCTGGGCTGAGAATGTCCCAACTCCTACACACGCTGCCAGCCAGATGTGAGTAATGCAGACATTTCCTCTTTGGACGGGTATGAAGAGTGGATGAGCTCTTTCTGCAGAGAACAGGAAGGATGATGCGGGGAGAGTGTTTGCACATCGGCCGAGAAGCCCGTTGTGTAACCCTTTAGTTCCCAGTTTGGCTTCACGCTTGCTGTTATCAATTGACCTGCCTCTCACGCTGCTGGTGTGGTGGGAGAGTTGTGCTGCTGGCTGTGTCCTGCACCCAGTACCCCTCTCATACCCAGAGCCAGTGTGTAAGGTCCTTCCTGTGAATGCAGACAGCCATGGGGGTATTCTGTGGTAGCCATGGCCAGGTGGACCAGCGGTGTGAGCTTTTCCAGCCGCAGGGTTCAGCTGCATGCCAGAAGGTGAAAAGTTCTGCGAGAAGAACAGGAGTTTTCCAGAACACGGGTGAACTGCCAGACTGGGTCTGCCCTGGGCTGAGGTCTGTGCTTAAGAAGAGACCGACTGCAGCGTGGAGAGGGAGTGACTTCAACTGTTAGAATAAAGAACATCCAGTGGAGTTAAAGGTTGAATGTCTTTGGAGGAGGAAGCAAAACCTGCCCCTCGAGGTCATCCAAGCACGATAAATCCACACAGTCTCCTGAGAGGAATTTCTTACTCGGCTAATGCAACAGAAGTTGAGCTGGGGATCTCCAGCGCCTGGGAAATGTGAGCTGGTGTAGCTTGGAGGTAGTTCAGTGATAGACTCCAGCATGCTATGGGCTGCTAGATCTGTCTTTGATACCTCGTAGAGAGCAGTAAACATACCTACTGCATGGGACCAAGGGTGGTTCTGAGTCAAGAGGCTGCTTCTGCATCTCAGGTTGGTGTTTAGATCCTTTATTTATCTTATTTGCCCAGGCTGCAGCTTTTTTGGTTGGTATTTCAGAAAGCTTGAATCAGTGGTGGTGGCACACAAGCACAGAGCTTGGCCAATCTCTTTCAGTCTGTACCCTGAAGTGTAGAAGAAAAATGATGGTTTTCTCCGTGAGAGATGGCACACTTCAGGACAAAAGAGCCCATTCCTAACAGTCCTCAGTTTAGCTGTTTTATCCACAAAGTGTGGAGAAAAGTTACACAAATAATTTTGGTCAGTAGTTGGTGATGGAGTTTCTCTTAGTGTTTCTGTACAGAATAAACCCAGGTGGAAAGACCTTTGTACACTTGGACTGTATTTTCTGATAATTATTTGATTTTTAAGCGTTTGGTTTTTTTAAATAACTTACAAAAATGATGCAGACCTCACACAAGACCTGTGCAGAGGAGCTACACAGGAGCTCACCCCTTGTCACTGGGTTTGTGCACCATCTTCTGCATGACTTTGACAGAGCTTCTGCTCTCTTGTTTTCCAGGCAGAACCCAGATGTGCAGCTGCAGTTACAACAGAGACCACCTCACCACCACAGCCCAACTTCTTCCTTGACATCCTTGGGATCTTTGACTTTGCTTCAGTCTCCGCCACCATCCAGGCTGTCCCCTTCCCAGCATCAGCAACCTCTGACTCCAAGCCAGGGAGATCCTGGCATTCTGCCACGGACCCAGCAGCCCTTCTTGGCAAACCAAGTCCATCAGGGAGATTTGTACCGACTATGCCAGCCCTTCCTAGGCCTGCAGCAGCAGCAAGGGGATTCTTATTCGGTGATGTCCCGGGCTCAGCAGATACCATCCCCGTATCAGCAGATGCAAGTAGATCCTTTTGCCATAGTTTCCAGGGCCCAGCAGATGGTGGAAATCCTGTCAGAAGAGAACAGATCTCTACGTCAGGAGCTGGATGGGTGTTATGAGAAAGTAGCCCGGCTGCAGAAGGTGGGTATTTTGGGATATCAGGCACTCTCCTGTGTCTGGTGTGGTCTGTAATTGAATCATCTCATCTGCAAGAGTTACATTCCTTGCTTCAGGGATTGATTACCTACTTTGGAGTCTTTTACATGCAGATTGATTAGTCTGTATCCTGTCCCTTTGGGCAGCAGCTTAACTTTGTCAGAAGATAAAATCAGAGCCTTCAGTTTTGTTCTGACAGCTTATTGACCATGCTCAAAAGAGCATCCTCATCAGCTGTCTTGAAGAGGCTGGCTGCTTGGCTTGCTTGGATTAATTAAAGCCAGTGTTCTTATGGCCAAGATAGCAGCAGCCTTCCTTTTTTCCATTAAGAGACTTGAGACTGCAGGCAGGGCCTGTCTGGAGTGACATGAGACCACAGTCACTTAGGGAGGCAACAGGGGACGTTGCTACAAAACTGGTTGGCAGGACGGTGTGCAGGGCAAGTTCTGCTGCCATGGCTACAGCAAAGATGTTTGGACTGCAGGACTAAAACTAATGCTTCTGTCACTCCCTCATATCACACAACTTCCACGAAAACTTCCTAGCTTGGTTTTTATCGAGCTACTCGCCACCTTTGGCTTTATGAAACAAGGAAGCGATGCTAAGACATTTTAAAGCAAGTATCCCAGTGAGACTCATCATTAATGTGCACGTGTAGAGGTATTTTCACTTCAGCCTCATAGAAATAACTTCTTGATGACCAGTGGTTCGAAGCTGTGCAGCAGGTCAGCTTTGCTTTTGCCCTGCAGCTGTGAAAAAGTCCATGCTACTTGCAATTTAGGGCTTTGTGGGCCTTGCTGTGCCCTTGGCATTGAGCTCTCCAGGGCCATAAAGTGTGTCTTTGCTTAAAGCACTTGTTTGAGTTCAGGTGCCCAGCGTGGCTTTCCACACTCATTATTCCCCATATTACCTCTTTTCAGGGACACATGTTTGTTTCATACTACTTTTTGAAGGAAATGCTTTAGAGAAATGTTTGACAGCTTCCTGATAATGAAAGCAGGATAAAAACACAGTTCCCTCCACCTGCCCGTTGATCACTCCCTGTAGCCAGTGCCGATGGGGTTTGCTATGGTGTGGATCCCTAGTTCCATGGTGGTGCAAACCATGCCTAGTGGGGAGAGTTAGAAGTGAATCTCCTTCTGCTCTGGGTGATCAGTGAAGCTTTCCACTGAAGGCTAGAAGGAAGGATAAAACATATTCTACTGCAAATGTTTCCATGCCTTCATTTAGTAAATTGAATATTTAAAAGCACAACTATGTTGTAGAAGTGTAAGCACAGAACATCAGGAGGTTTTATTGCAAGTTTTGGACTGTAACAATTCCAGATCTGCAGAATTCATCAGTAATGTAGGATCTGCCTCTAGATTTATTTTTTTTAGCATGATTTTGTCTGCCTTTCTTGGTTTATTTGACTTACTCAACTTGATATCGCATTAGCTATTTATATAGATTTTTTTTCCCAAACTAACAGTAGTGCCAAGCCACCCCCGTCTTGGGGAAAAAATAGATTACATTTGCACCTCTTCAATTTGCTGTATCTGTGCTCTGATCATATTGGGAAATAGAGTCTGGAAGGAGAGTCCAGATCTTTGTTTCAACCATTGGTATCCTTTATGCAGGAAGAGCCATCGCAAACCTTGGCCTGTCCTTTCACTTCCTGTAGAGGTGTAGGTTTCTTTCAATAAAGAAAACTTGAAAGTAACCTCCTTTTTGAGGCTGAGAAAGGATTGCTAGTGATAAAATAGTTAAGTGCTTGTTTTCACTTCCACTGCAGCTGGAAACAGAAATTCAGCAAGTTTCAGAGGCGTACAAAAACCTGGAGAAATCATCCTCTAAGCGGGATGCCCTGGAAAAGGCCATGAGAAACAAGCTGGAAGGAGAAATTCGTAGGCTTCATGATTTCAACAGGGATCTAAGAGGTGAATGAAGTAAAACTTCTGTTCTTCAGTTTTATTTTTTTTATTATTATTATTATTTTTTAATTTGTACTTACTTGGGAGGACAGTTTGCTGCAGAATTCACTGTGTGTGCTGACACAACTAGAATGTGACAGGAGGTTACTCGGGTATAGTCAGTAGTCTGAGATTTTTCAGTGCTTGCTGGGAGTATGGAAAAGGCAGGTTTAGGAGAGTGCTGGAGCCTCTTATTTCCAGCCTGTTTCTCATTGAGAAGAAACATGCGATAAGCCAAATACCAGAAACCAGATGCAGACCTGGAATTCTCTCTTGTCTTATATCCTAGACACAATTTGTACAATTTGTTCAGTTGATACAAATGGAAAGAGGTTTTGCTGACTGCCTAATCCCACACCAGGCATGTTCACTTTATTTCCTGTCCGGTGACCCTTTTGCACTGACATATAAACTGCAGACTCTCTGTTCTTCCTGAAGGTCTTGTCAGTCCTTATCGATGTAGGCATCTGGTTTTTTGGATCTCCCTTCCTTTTCCAGAGTGAGATGTTATTAGTGTCTGGTTCTTGCTAAGAGGCTGAAGCAGTACAGTGACCTAGCAGTGGAGACTGATGTTGAATATTATTTGACCTTAACTTAAGCATTTGAAAGGCAAGAAAACATCTGCAAGTTGAGATGTTTCAAGGTGCACAAACAGTCTTTTAAACTGTACATTTCATTTTTCTTTAACATGAAAGCCTTCTGATTGTCCTGTATGTCATCTGCTCTCACTGCCCCATGTCTCTTACTAAGATTATGTTCCCAGGAATTGTTTTGCCTCAAAGAAATAAGGCTGTGCAGTGCCCAGTGCTATCAAGAAGGACAGTGCACATAGGCCTGCATTAAAAAAATCTTATTCATAACACTGTTTCCTTCGTGTTTTCATAGACTGATAGAAATTTCTAAGCAGCCTGCAGCAGCAGAATTGTTAAGCTGTCCTTTTTTACACTTTTCCCTAAAGTCAGGTAATTGGACAACAGTGATTTAATCTTCCAAGTATTAAGATTTAGTGGAGAATTATAAGGGGATCTTTTAATTGCACGGCAAGATTTATTCGAGTGGAAAAAAATAAGGTGTCTTAACATTTGTAAAAACTGAAAAAATGATCTTATGTGTTACAATTGTTGAAAGTAATTTATTTGGCATTTATTTAACCTGTTTTGTCTCACTGAAAACGTTTTCTCAAGGGCATAATTAGAAACATTTCAAAAACAAGTGCTGGCTTCTGATAGACATTTTACTTTTTGGCTGTGTAGAATTAGGAGATGCATCCCCATACCTTGCATTAAAAATGTACTGAGCAGACGTGACTTACTGCTTGAAAGTTTGTAATTACTGAGTGTTCTTTCTCTTGAAAACACTTGCAGAACGTATGGAGACAGCCAACAAGCAGCTGGCAGAGAAGGAATTTGAGGGGTCTGAAGACAATCGGAAAACCATCTCTCAACTCTTTGCACAAAGTGAGTTGCACAGTCATTACGGGTCACTAGAAATGCCTCAGTCAATCCACAATGTACAGATATTTTTTTTTTTTCCATCTATTTTGTTCTCTGAAAACTTTGGAATTCAACCTTTCCAGGCTGACAAGAGTCCTGGCTTCAGTTAAGGCCAGTGGGACTGGAACCTAGTAGGTCTCCTCTCTCTTTCCTCTTTAATTTGCCCCTGCCTCATCCAGTTCAGGAAAACTGAAGGGGCTGCTGCCTGCAGCGTGCTAGGCTGGATGAGGGTCACCAGTTCTGTCCTCAGCAGTGGATTTCTCACGAGGCAAACCAACATGAGGGATGTGAAATGCTGCTTTTCCTCTGGACTTAAATGTCTTGAGGCCAACGGCAGGGAGCCAGCTTTTCTCTCACCCCGTGGTGTACTCCACCCTCCTGACAATGCTCACTTTTCTCCTGTTGTTACATAAAAAGGTAATGCAATAAAATTGCAAAAGAGAGATTTTCTGTGGTGTAACACACTACTTCTGCTCTGACAAATGCTGGTGTCCCTCTATCGGCTTGCCTTGAGCTTGTTCCTTGTAGCGAACGTTCCAAGTACATGGCTGTCAAGGTGTGGATTCAGAACTCCTGGTGATAGTGGAAAGCCTGTGAGTTTAGTCTTGCATTCAGACTGGTCGGGTGAATGTGGAGGTTCTTGGGTTGTCCCAGAGAGGTGGGAAGGTCAAAGCTGTGAGTCCTCACGTTCAGTTTCTCCTGTTGGATGGACGTGGAAACCATAGTGCTACATTTCCTCAGTCCCAGCATTTCTAGGGGTTCTGGAGGCACTTGTCGAGTGAAGCAGTACTCATCTGGGGAAAAGTCTGGAAGAAAACCACCAAAAGCCTCACTGCAAGTGCCTACAGATTAACGAAGAGACTGCTGGCACCGATTGATACCTGCTGGCACCGATTGATACCTGCTGGCACCGATTGATACCTGCTGGCATGATGCCACCCCATCTCTTCTCTGCCCATTTGCTGCAATACATTTAACGTGCTGGCAATGTCAGCAGCTAACTCACTTCCTGGGTGGAGGAGAGCTACTGGGATGGGAGAGATGGGGAAAAGAAAAGGCAGATGGTGATATTGGCATTTCCCCTTGTGTCTTCTGTCCCAGGTTAGTTCTGAGCTGCAGTCAGGTTTTGCTCTGCAGAGTTCTGGGTGCTGTTGGTGGACAGGTTTGTTTTGCAACCTGTGCGTGGGCTGCGTTGATTCCCTGGCAGAAGGGAATCTTTAGCTCCTCCGTGTTGCTAAAGCTTTGCTCCTGGCTCTCTGCTGGCAGAAGAAAGGGAATAATTGTGGTCCTGTAAATATAGTTATGCATATACTTGCACAAACGGGCCTAAATGCTCCATATGCAGTCTGTCCTAACACCCAGGATCTCGGTCCTGTTTTTCAAGCCTTCCACTCCTTGTCCTCATTCCTTTGTCGTGGGATATTGGTTTCTGGAATGCAGTTTCTCTGGTGTCATCAGTGCTGGGTGTAGATCACTCCAGGGAGTATTCTGTGGTTATGTATCCAGCGAGCGTGTTAATGTTATCTTTGTAGCTTGTTGGCTGGAGCTGGGAATGACAACATCCACAGGGGACGTCAGCTCTGTGTTGTGGCTTCGCTTTACACCCCTGTGTGATAATGTCTCCAGTCCCCAGTTATTTTATCCTATTTATGGTTTTTACAAAAGCCGTTGCCGTGTTGCTGAACCACCCAGCAGAGTTGCTTCCACTACCCCCAGCTCTTTCTGGAGAGCAGCAGAAAAGGACCAGCTGCTGTGCTTGGGGTGACTTAAAAGCATCACCCATGAACTCTCTGTGCTGGGCAAAAGGCTTTCTTGAACTGCCAGTCTGCTTTGAGCTGTGCCAGAACAGATATATGTGCCTTAGTTCTGACCCAGGGGGTCGTTTTTCAGGGCAGCAGAGGCAGACTGAAGAGTTCTCATTGCTCGCTTCTTGTTGGACTCCTCTGAAGGTACTGCCAGCAAAGGGGGACAACGGGGTGTTACTTTGAGAAGGAGGGAGAGCTGCCCCAGGCAGAACAGCCTGCCTGTTTCTGGGGTCAGTGTGAGGAAAAAAGGGAGCACGAGTTTTTCAGGCACCTGAGTCTGCCATCTCTTCTCTGCAGGCTGGGATATTTAAAATTCCCCAGTTTGTTTTCACTGCTGAAAGCTGAAGTACAGAGGTGCCAAGTTTCACTAACCATCTACATAATCAGAGCAAATTACCTAACTGTACTGAGTGAGGCACCTTCTATTCCTTCTCACGAGCACTGTGGCACACTGTTACTTGAAAGTGCCATGCTTGTTTTTCAGGGTTACAAGACCTTCTCTTCCTTGGAAGCTGTGTACTTCAGTCTTCCCTCTGAGCGCTAGATTTGCATTCTCTCACTTGCGAGAAGTTCCAGCACAATCTTTCCTTCACCTCTGGAGTGAAAGACTCCTGAGAGCTGAGCAGAGACGAGTGCTGCCCATTGACAACTTGCACTTTATTTTGATAGACAAGGAAACACAGCGGGAAAAAGAGAAACTGGAAATAGAACTGGCTGCTGCACGCTCCACCAACGAGGACCAACGAAGACACATCGAGATCCGAGACCAGGCCTTGAACAACGCTCAGGCCAAGGTGGTGAAACTGGAGGAGGAGGTAAGGGTGCTGGGAGAGAGAAATTAGGGTAGCTTTTGTTCCAGTAAAAGTGGCTATGGGGATGACTTCGTCTTGTGCAAATTGTAAGGAAACCTGCTTGCTTCAAAGCTGTTTATATCAGCTCAGCTTTGTGTTGGTTAGCTAAACCACTGAGCTGTGCACAGATAAGCCACAAATCTGTATTTCCTTGCGAGTGCTTTTGTCTAAGCAGCCATGTTTTGTTTTCTTTTTGTTTCAACTGATAAAAGTGGGCTGGAGCTGAAATCCCAGCCCTGGCAACCTCCTGAACTTGGCAGTAATTCAGATCTGAATGGATTTTTAACTAATATCAAATGAATGCAGCTTGTCCCCTTGCCAGGTGCTCCACTTGCACCAGGTTATCGTGCAGCACGGCACAGATCACCGGCTGTGCCCGCCATTCCTAAGAAGCTGGGCACGACCTTGGTTGTTTTCTCTCCCTTTCCTCCCCAGAGGGGATAATGCTTTTGAGCTGCTTAACCAGGCAGCTTTCACAGCACTTTTCTTTTGTAGCCTTGCCCCTGCCACTTGCACACAGCTTTCACCTCGCTGCCCTTTTGCGTCACAGTGTCTGTCCTCTTTCCTCCCACCTACTCTTTTCCTCTCAAAGGGCTCCATTTCCCCCTCCCAGCCTCTGCTTCCTTTACTCCTACTCTTCCTCCATAGAGAGCTTCTGGAGGAAGTCTTGTGACCGAGCGCGTTTCCTCCACTGCAGATTTGTTCTCTCCTCCTTCAGTTCTGCCATCTTCCTACCTAGCACCAGCCTCAGTTGAGTGCTGTTCCCATATCCATCTGCATCTTGCTGTCTTCAGAGACATTTCTCAAACTCACCCCATGTCTGCTCATAGTTCTCTCTCTGTTCAGGATCCTGTTGTGCCAAGAGAGGAGGAATGATCAAACACAAAGTGAACATCCTCCTGTCTTCTCTTGCCTGCCTTCCTTCTCTCCCAGGTACAGATGTAGCTGCCTACTTAATTTTAGCCTGCTCTTCTCTAAGCTCCCTATTTGCCTCAGTAGCCCATCCCTGAACCTTCCTGTGTTTCTTTCACTGGTGTCTTTTAGTATTTTCCCCCTTGCAGTGCCTATCTTTTAATCTCTTCAGTTTCACAGAAGGCCTCCCTCAGTCTCTCCCATCCTGGACTGCTCTGCTCATTCAGGGTGTTGTCCCCATCATACCTTATTAGCCTTCTCCCCAATGTTCCACCTCATTTTCCTTTCTCAACCTCGTGAAAGTCAGGCAGTTCCTCTTAGCTTTTGAAGCCCCCCTCATGGTTTACCCAACCCTTTTCCCCTTGTTGCTGAGAGGATGTCTCCTACCTTTGTCCTTCTCAATTTTCAGCAACCTCTTCCTCCCCACCCCAAACAAGCCCTTCTGTGCTTACTCCCAGGCTGAAGACAGAGAGCTTTTGTTTCTACAGCACTTAGCATCACCAGGCTGTGGTCCATCGCTGGGGAACTGGGTTCTGTGCCGTACCAATGACAATAACCCAAAAAAGACCACCAGAGGAATGATGAAATACCACCAGCTGCATTCGGCCTGGTGCACAGTTGACAAGTCAGTTGTTTTTCACTCCATTTGAAGCATCTCCTGGCAAAGCCGGCTTGCACCTTTGTTGCTCAGGGAGACAGGGAGCATTAGGTTGTAGGGTAATTTCAACATGACATGAGTCTCTTTGGGCTCTCAAACTTTTCTGTCATTCAATCCTGCGTTGTAGTGGAGCTCTTTGGCTTTCATTCAGATTTCAACACCTTCTTCCACTAAAAGTTTACCTTCAAGTACGTGGGACATCCTTGTGGCTTCACTGGAGCTCTTCCTGTGCTCAGAGTCAGCGTGCGTAGAGGTGCTGTGGTCAGCCAGGCCAGCACACTCAGCACTTGGCTGGCTTCATCCTCTGTGTAGGTAGCAATATTGGCTCCTTCACAGTGAAGTTGAAGCTTTTAGGGGTAATAACAATTGTATTTTTTTCTTTTCCAAAGACCTCTCTTATTTTACTAGATGGATTGGGTTCGGTGCTGTGCCAAAGTATTTCTACCTGGGTAAAATAGTAACATAGGTAAGTAACTCTGGGTTAGATGGCATGATAGCTTAAAAACCCACGTGTGTGCTGATACAGAGCGACAGGCCCTGCACGAGGGCTTGTGGCCATTTGCATCCAACCTTTGCTCGGATCCCAGGGTGGGCAGGAAGTGCCACCCTTCCTCTTGTAGATAAATATGGAAGCATCTCGGTGAGGAAACAGGAATTAACTCTTCTTTTTCCTAGAGCTGGGCTGAGGGATGAGGGGGAACAGAAGGGGTAAAGAGTCACTTTTGCAGCTTTCCCAAAGCACTTTTTAATGAAATACTTAGGATTGTAAAGCATTTGTTGCCTCATTAGTATTCAATTGTAGGAACTTCTCCAATCCCCGAGCTGTTTGGTAACTTCCGAAAGCCCGTTGGTGCTCAGGGCACCGTTTCGAAGGGACTGTAAATGTCAGCCTGAGTTAGTGACTTCCAGTGACCAAGATATATGAACAATTTGTCAATTATTTCTTTTATTCCTGCCAGCTTAATCAGAGTTCCCTGTAATTGTCAGGAATTTCCAAAGTAGTCCTGCAGAAGAGGGTGGAGTTTCTTAGGCTAAGGTTTGGCAGCCACTCTGGCGCAGGGCCTGAGGGGGTTGTGCATATTTTCGTTGTTGCATCCTGTAATGTAAGTTTTCAGCTTTTATTTTTTTTATTTTTGCCTTCCCTTCCGTTTTGACTTCCTATTAAGCAGAGTTACCCTGCCTTATATACACCAGATCCTTTATAAAAGGAATATTTCCATCCTAATGAGAGCTATAAACCGTATATCCTTCCAGCTGAATTTACTTGTTCCATTGGAATTGGACTGCCCAGATTCTGTTTTGAATCCTTTGCCTGACTTGCCAGTTTGGGCAAAATCACCCATCTGTAAAATGTAGATACTTGTGTACTCCTGTGGAGCTTTGAGAGCTTATCTGTATTGGATTTGAGCATCCAAGTTAGAGGGAAGGGATAAAGGAAGAGAGGGAGGAGATAAAGGAAGAGAGAGAGGGGGGAGATAAAGGGAGAGGGAAGAGATAAAGGGATGCCAAATGTGATGGAGAAAGGCTCGATCTTGGAGATACCAAAGTACCCTGTGAAGCAGTTGAAAGCAGAAGTAGACATTCATAGAATCCTTCCCCCGGTCTGTTAGCAGGGGTGAAATGATTTCTCAGGTTTTATAACGAGCTGCCATTAAAGTTTTTGACTAGTGTGGAATAGATTTCTGGGAAGTGCTAAAAAGGGTGGGTGATCGTGAATATTTAAACTTAAATATGTCTCCAAGCAGACCTACTAAGTATGTATATGTTTTATATGTAATACTAAAACTTGACTCCTTCTCTACACGAAGATACCCCGTTGTTAACCCCTAATTTAATTTCTCCACTTTCACTCTTTCCCTTAGTAGATATTCCACAGCTACGAGTAAGTCAGTAGCTTATTAAAACTGTTTCTAGTGAAGTGTTAGCCTGTGGTTTTGAAAAATCAAAACTTCACAGGTTATTTTCATTACATGCATTTGATTTGGGATAAATTGAATGTATCTGTGGTAAAACACATAGCTGGTTTAAAAACATACATCACGGCCGGGAATGATAACAAGATTTGTTAGTGATGATAATGTTTGCTGCTAAAGCAAGCAAAAAAATAAGCATTTTGGAGCACGGATTGCCACGATGGTCTCAGTTTTGATGGAAGTACTCGAAGGCTGCAGCACGCAGCGGGTTTGTAGCTGGTGGATGGTCGCAGCTGGGCTGTGTGTGTGTGTGAGCTTTCAGAACAGTCACGTTACCCTGACTTACCCAATGTCTGCTTGCACACACCTCAAGAGCCTTCAGGAAGCAGATGGTTCAAACTTTGCTTTGCTCTGGGGCAAAGGCAGAGTTGCTGAGTTTACAGAGTGAAGGACCATTCTGACCAGCCCCGAGACGCTTCCTTACTGTGAGTCCTTCCCAAGCTTATGTTGCAGGAGGGAGGCTGGTGCCAAATACTTTATCTAACCACAGCTGCTGGATGTAGGGGATACAATTGCTGCTGGGTTTACACTTGGGGGGGGGTTGGGGGGGGAAGAAATAAGAAAAGGAATTTCCAGAACTTTTCTTGCCCTTGGTCATTTCTGCTTACCCTGGGAATTCGTACCGTGGAAGACCACACTTCAACTTCAAAAAAGGTTGTGGGTTTTTCTTTTTCTTTTTCTTTTTTTTTTTTTTTTTAATAGTAGCTTAACTTGTGCTCCTTTGCTCCACCACTTCACAAGCCACTGTTTTAATGAGTGCCTTAAGGAGACAGCCTTGAAAAATAGTGACTACCAGGAAGAAGATATAAATATCTACTCTCTGCCACCCTCACGCGCATACCTTGCAGTGGAAATAGAAGCGGGGCTGGAGGTTGGGGAAAGGGAAAAAGTTTGAATGAAAGATCTTTTCTAAAAGTGGCTTGTATTTAGAAGCTGTAAGATCTTTTCAGCCATCAGAACTCAACATAAAGCAGATATCAGAGCTGAGATACTATATTCATTTCCAGCTGGGCGATCGTGGGGGGAAACAGCACACTATTTCTGATAACACTGAGGGTTCTGTCTGGGGGGAATTGCAGAAACGTTCATTTCCAAATGACATCTATTGTACTTCATACGCTGCGTCTGAGATACTGCTTCCAGAACAGAGCTCTGGCTTGTAGGGAAGAGACCCAAAGGAGAGTTTCTGTGCTTGAAGGCTTGTCTGTCTTTTTCCAGTTACTTCTCTGGGTCTATAAAAAGCTATTCCTAGCCCACAACTTTGTCTCACTGAAATGCCTAGACTCTGGGAACTACATAACTACTCCTTTCAGGACAGAGTTGCTTTTAAAGGGAACACGTTATGGATGGCTTATCATTTGTGGATGGGTAGAGTGAAGAAGAGAGGAAACTCCCTGTCTTCTCGGGAACTACTTGGTCTGTGTGTCTCTAACGACCCGCGTTCTTGTAATGATGCCGAACTGGCTTTTTATTGCCGTGTCGCTGCTGCTCCTATGCTGCCTGTTAGTCATTTTCCATTTCTCTCTTTTTTGAGAGTTATAACTCATTTTAACGCAAACAAACGGAGAGATGACATTGTGATAGTCCTGTGCAACAAGCGCTGTTCCCTCTCAAGGGGATGGTGTCACCAGATTGCTTCAGCAGGAGCTCTTGCTGAGGCCAGCGCTGCCTCACTGGGTCAGAATTCAAACAAGCAGAGGGTTGAAAGGCATCCTAGAGGAATATATTCCAACTTCAAGAGGGAGAGGTGGTTTAAACGTGCTTGCTGTCTTTTTTTTTTTTTTACTACATTTCTGCCATAGCAGGCAAATTCTTGTGGGGAATCACATTTTCAGCTCCATCTGAATGGATTCAGCTTTAGGATAAACCCAGAATGTAATGACAACACCCTGAATATATTAAACCAAGGACTTTGAAGGCATCAGAAATAGTGGGTGGGAGAGAAGCAGATGCTGCCGAGTGTTCCCAATTTGCTGAAATAGGAGCTGTCCAAGATGAAGAGAGTAATGGCTAGTTTGTGAAAACGCCTGGGAGAGTTTCTGAATCATTGCTGGCTACGCAGGAAGTCTTCTCTTCTTCCCCAGAAAAAACTCTTTGCTGAGTAATGCATCTGGAAGCGATGAATCTTTTTTACAAAAGAAGATCCTTCCATCCCCCTCACCTGCTGTGTCCAGGGCTGCCTTTCTCCTGCAGAGGCAGCTCCAGTCTGGAGGATGTTACAGCCTCTACCTCCTCTACCTCTACAGTGAGAATTCCTCACTCCTGTATGGCCCTGCTCCCCGTGCTGTGTGTGTGGCACCTCCAGACCCTCCTCGGAGCAAGGACCTGGGATCCCTGAAAGAGATCGTGTGGTTTGTCAAAGCTTAAAGCAAATGAAGGAGCAGGATTTGTTTGGCTTTGAGAAAGTTGATCCTTTTTCTGACGGGCAGTTGGAGTAGTAATCCAGCATCCCTATTTCTGACAGGAGCGCTTTGTCCTTGGCCCTTGGTTTCAGACCGTGCAAGTCTTCTCTCAGGTAATTAGGGACAGAACCAGAGGGAATGGCCTCAAGCTGAAACAAGGTAGGTTTAGACCAGACACTAGGAAAAAATTCTTCATGGAGAGAGTGGTGAGATATTGGAACAGGCTGCCCAGGGAGGGGGTTGAGTTGCCATCCCTGGATGTGTTTAAGCGTCGCTTAGACGTGGTGTTGGGGGATATAGTCTAGGGGTGAACTTGTAGAGTAGGGTTAATGGTTGGACACGATGATCCCAAGGGTCTTTTCCAACCTCAATGATTCTGTGATTGTGATTTTTTTCAAAAGTATTTTCAAATGACCTAAACCCCACTACTGATGTAGTTCTAGAAATACAGTGTTAGTAAAGCAAGCTATGATTTTTTTTTCACTTGTGAGTGTTACCAAATACTAAACATCTTAAACTGAACTCTCAAGAAAATGCAAAGTCTTTTTAGATGTAAACTTGTGTGCTTTAATGTAATACTCTGGGAATTCAACTGTTTATGATTTTTGAAAGTGTTATTGCTTGGAGTATCATAATGTATTGGAGAGCTTCCTGTTCTCATGACACATTTTATTAACAAGGCTTTCCAAGCACTATGTGTGTTCTCATTTTAAACAAAGCAATATCATGATAGACATCAGTTGTGATGCATTTAATGTCTTATTACTACTGCATGACACACTTGGTCAGTATTAGGCTGTTTGAAACATAAAGCTGATGGCAACTGATGGTGCATATCGTTAGAACGGAACAGGTGGTATAATGGAAAATAGTGTGAGTAGCTCTGAGTGGCACTTCATATCCAAGGGTATTTAATATCCTATACTTCTGGAGTAATATTAACTTATACACTTTTTTGAGGGGAAATATGTTAGTTCAGAGTAAAAATAATTGCTCATAAATTTTTTTTTTTACACCGTTCCTTAAATTTTGTGAATTGACAATGTGGTTTCCATGACTACCATTTTTGCATGTATTTGATTACATTGTATTGTAATTTATGGCACAAAAATGCAAACCCCACCAGCAGTATTTGAATTAAAATGTAGCAGGTTTATAGCTTTGTTCGGCCCCAGGCACAAGTAATAAAATCCTAGCTTTAAGTACCGTTGGGGTTTATGGAATGAAGACATCTGCATTATTGTAATAAAATGTTCCTTAGTGTAATAAATATAACTGACAGAAGTGCATGACTTCCTTTATGAAAAATATGTTGATAACAATATACTCTTTAAATACTGAAGAAACTGACTATTAAAATTTTATGTTTCCAGTTAGAGACATCTGTTGAGCATTTAGCTGGTATTAGCAGTTTACTGCTGGGTATACCTAATAAGACTTTTAGTTTACAATTAAATTGAGAAATACTGATGAGAAGAAGGTATTAACCTTCTGCTGATTAATGTTTTTTATCAGTTAACATTTTAATTTTGCAATAAATATTTGTGAACACAAGGTAATGGATTGGATCATAAACAGTTTCTTTTATCTTCTCCCAGAAGCTCTAAGGGAATTTACATTTATAGTTTGATCAAAAGCAATTGTGCTGTCATCTTTTCAGAAATGGACAAAATGCTATAGATGTTCTAGTTCTTACTTACTTTTACTGATCTGTCCAATCTATCTCTATTTGCTATCAACTATTCATTACACAGATGATTTATGTGTACTGATTAACCAAAATGTTTCAAAAACATGGTAAAACATATCCCAGTTGGGCTGGTTTTCCTATTTGAGACATGTTATCATCTTTTCCATTTGAAGTCTCTGTCAAAAGCTTAGTGCAATTCAATTCACTCACCTTTGGTTAGTTAGATGTATAGAGCCCTCCCTTTTTTTTTTTTAAATTTTTTTTTTTGGGGGGGGGGGGGGGGGGGCGTTGGGGTGGGGTGTGGGGAAGAAAAAAAAAACCAATAAGAAACCAGCTTCAGGAAGGCTTTGGTGTGGATTTTAACCCTCTCATTAGGAAAATTT
>WTSP01002002.1:38052-59823 GCA_025331215.1 Actenoides lindsayi
CCCCGGCCAACCTCCCCTGGGATGGTGCCAGGGATGGGGCAGCCACCACCTCTCTGGGCAGCCTGGGCCAGGCTCTCGCCACCCTCATTACGGAAAAGACCAGACCAGGTTACCGTGTGGTTAATGAATGAAATGCAAAGCTCACTCTGGCTACTACTTTGTGGACTCTCATTTTTGGCTCTGCCATATTGAAACTGGTTTGGGGCAATTGTTTCTGGTTTTTAGATGTGTCTTGAGAATCCCTATGGACCTACCAAATCCGTGCAAACAAAGCTTGTTCTTCCTTCTACAATAGCATCAGTGTTAATGAGGGGACTGTTAGAAGACTGCAGTGTGGTGATCAAAGCTCTGCATTACATGATTGTTAACAAAGTGATATTCCATTAATGTTTCTCCAGTTCAGCTTGTGATTTTCTACACTTTTTTTTTTTTGTGTGTACTGTGGCTTTGATTACTTTTCAGACTAGCTCTTCTATCCCAAGAATCAAGACATACTGAGTCTTGGTTTAAGAGGACAATTTCTTATAACAGGTTTTCGTGTAATAGCTGCAATTTGGGTAGTGCTTATTTCCACAGCATTTCAGTAGTTCAAGGACATCAGAACTTCCTGCCAATGGTTGCTTTCTTGGATGTTCTGAGATGTTTGATTTTGGAGCTGTAGGCAGAGCCACAGTTTGGTAGGAGAGCTGGGCACCAGACGATGCTATTAAACTGGAAGAGGAAGAGCTGTGTGAGCACTAATAAAGGAGGTGAAATGCAATGCTTTGAATGGATGGCTGAAATTCCTGAGGACATTACACTTGCAAATTAAAAGTAACCTCTATTTTCAAAATGGTCTGGACGCCTACTCCTCTGCCCTGCTGATATTTTGTGTTTAGATCCTTGGGTTTGTTTATTGTCCCCCATTAGGGCATCATTCTGTTTTCAACAAATAACTTTAAGGAAGCAGAAGTATTAAAAAACTGACACAGACCAAGGTGTCCGGTTTGGAGGTCACAAGAAGAGGTCACAAGAAGTGTCCATGTGTTGCCTTCCCCTCAGAAATAAAATGCATCAAGGTGCATCTGCTTATCTGCATGGTCAGTTTGAATGAACTCAGCCCACAGGGAGCTTAACCCAAACTCACCTGACCCGAGGTGTATGACAGGTACCACCAAAAGCTTATTGAAGCCCAAGGACAGGTCACAGCTACAAATAGTTCTAGACAGAAACGCAAAAATTTGCAGAGATAATGGGGAAAACACCTTGCTCTCAATTTTGACAAAATATTTATTCAGGTAATAAATGATGTGCAAAATATTGTGTTTTGGAGGAAGTGGAAAATGTTGAGTAGATTTAATTTTGCTGCAGCTATTTCATGCATTAATTGCTATCCATAAATTTCCTACCTTAAAATGTCAGAATTGCTCAAGAAAGCATTAGTGGGACCAATATAATTTAAGGTGATTACCTTTTTGAACTGTGCAAAGATAATTAACCCCAGGAAGAAATAGTATTTTTTTGTTGCTTATGTGTACATATCCTGGTTATCCGTGTTACAACCTTTTATAATTCATACTTGCACCGCTGTGTTTATGGAACTGTATTGATCTGTAGGATTTGTTTTACTGTGTTGGATGAAAGTGTAATGAAAGAGCAATTTCAGGCATGATTCAGAGCCTCCTAAAATCAATGTGAATCTTTCTATTGACTTTAGTGGGCTTTGAGTCATCTTTTAGAATGTGGTAACATGAGAAGTTTTGTTTCAGACGGTGTTCGCGGACAGCCGTGCAGCCTGCTCTCTGACCATCCGTTATGCTCAGAATTGCCAAGGTTACTTTTCTGCTGGAAAGCTGCAAAGCTCTTTTGTTCCTTTCTAAGGTTAGGTTTAACCTCCCGTCCCACGCCAAAGCGTTTGAGAATTGGGCCAGCGTGAAGACACTGCTGCAGAGCAGTTCTCCGTTCGAAGCCAGAAAGCTAGGAGTGGAATTTACAGAACTAGGTGTGAAGGGAAATGAGAGCTGCCTTTTCAGCTCTGAACTAGTAGATTAGAAAGCAAAATTATTTTTGACCTGTTCCTAAAAGAAAATAGTGACAGAGCCTGGAACAGGCTGCCCAGAGAGGTCCTTCTCTAGAGACTTTCAAGCCCCACCTGGATCTGTTCCTGTGTGGGCTGCCCTGGGTGACCCTGCTCTGGCAGGGGCGTTGGACTCGATGATCTCCAGAGGTCCCTTCCAACCCCTACCATTCTATGATTCTATGAATCTACTTTATTGGAGTGTGAGAAAGTTTAAATCAGTGTTATTAAGCACTATGATCTGGAATAAAAAGATCTCTTAAGGATAACACTCTTATTGATTTTCCGCAGAGCAGCAGTGGAATATTAAGTTGTTACGAAATTGTTCTTGTCCCTCCCGTTCCAAATAGGCTTGAAATCTTGAGCAATCAAAGAATAAAAATACCTTTCTGCTGTGCATGCACTGGTGGGAAGGCCTTTGCCTGGATCACTCACTATTTATTGTAACTTTTATTATAAAATACTCGTTGCTGCCCTCGAGGATTTTCCCCAAACATTTGTGCTGTTAGATTAGATGCCTGCTGACTTGAAGAGAAGAAAAAGATAGCATGTCTGGGATTAATAGCGTTTGGAGATTTATTTTTCTTTCCTCAAGTCTCTGGATTGCCTCAAGAAACAAGGCTGTGAGAAGGGAAGATGTCGAAGAAACCCACGATCAGACTTTTGCAGAAGGAAGGTGCGATGTGAGAGCGGCTCGTGTTGTTCAGATCAAAGTCCAGTGAGCCTGTCTCTGCTGAAAATTAGAGCAGATTCCTAGGGAACACAATCAGAATGGGGCCAACCAACAGTGACACTTTCCCAGAAGAATTTCTGCTTCCAAGAAGGATTTCTGAATCTTTAATATCCCTCAGCGGACTTTTCTTCCATGAAGTTGGAGAGTAGCTGTTTGAACTCACGTAAGGGAGTCTGTGTTTTGCATGGTGGTGCTTCTCTAGACTTTGGCTCTGACCGTTGGGAAAAGTTGCCTTCTTCCTGTTATTTTTGTTTTTCCAGGGTTTGTGACAATTGCAGCTAAACAAGCCATGGCCCACCTTGCCTGCAGACAGCAGCTAATTGTGATTGTCTTTTCCTGAACAGAAAATTATGTCCATAGGTGTGCAGTATTCTATATATTAGAGCTGGGCCCTGGGTGTGCCTTATTCCTTTTTTCCTTTTTTTTTTTTTTTTTTAGTTAGGTTTTATTCTGCCTGAATTATGGATTTACCTTGCTAAGACAGTTACTGGGGGTCTCAGTATGGTGGTTATAATTGCTTCTCGTGAGGCAGGATAACAGCTTGGCTTGGAGGATGAACGATGGAGGAGGATGGAAGGGCAGGGTCAAGGAATGCAGCAGGACCTATCACTGGGCCAAGATGACCAAGGTTAACATCCTGGCTGCTAGAATAAACCTGGCTGCAGTGTGGGGAGAGCACAGGCCATGTCTGGTCTGTGCTTTGGTCCTTGTCATTATTTTATTGCTAAGGGACTGGAATAGGATCCTGCAAGTTTTGATTCAGCTTCTGCTTAATCCCATAAAAACGCTGCCCAGGAATTGTCAATGTTGTACTGAAAAGTGTTCTCAGCTTGTGGGCCAGCTCTAAATGCTGTCCGTGCTACACTTCCCTTGGTAATGTCTGTCAAGTCACTTAAAGACTCTGTCTTGGACCCGAATGCCCTTTCTAGGGCATCACTGCTCTCAAGCATTTGCAACAGATAATTACCTCAGTTTCCCCATAGCTATCAAGGGGTCACTGGGGACAAAAAGAACAAACACACCTCTCAGGAGAGCAGGGGTGGGAAGGAAGGACCTGTAACATCCTGAGGGGTGAGTCCAGAGTAGGAGTCTGAGGGACACTGGCAGCGGGCACAGACTCATAGAATGGTTTGAGTTAGAAGGGGCTTTTAAAGGTCACCCAGTGCAACCCCCCTGCAGGGAGCAGGGCCATCTGCAACTAGAGCAGGGTGCTCAGAGCCCCAGCCAACCTCACCTGCCATGGTGCCAGGGATGGGGCAGCCACCACCTCTCTGGGCAGCCTGGGCCAGGCTCTCACCACCCTCTGTGTAAAACATTTCTTCCTTCTCTCCCATCTAAATCTCCCTCTTTCAGTTTAAACCCATCAGCCCTTGTCCTGTCCCAACAGGCCCTGCTCCAGAGTCCATCCCCATCTTTCTGACAGGCCTCTTGAAGCCCTGAAAGGCCCCCAGAAGGTCTCCCTGAAGCCTTCTCCTCTCCAGGCTGAGCACCCCCAGCTCTCCCAGCCTGGCCTCCCAGAGCAGATGTTCCATCCCTCAGATCATCTTTGTGGCCTCCTCTGGCCCCGCTCCAGCCGGTCACCTGGACACGTTCTTTCCAGCTGGTGTCTCCGAGCTCCGCAACGTCTGCAAAGCCAGAAGCTCACTTGCTTGCTCTCATTATTTAACTTGTATTGTGTTTTCTTCCTTTTTTTCAGCTGAAAAAGAAGCAAGTCTACGTTGAGAAGGTGGAGAAGATGCAGCAGGCCTTGGTGCAGCTGCAGGCGGCCTGTGAGAAACGGGAGCAGCTGGAACACCGGCTGCGGACCCGGCTGGAGAGGGAACTGGAATCTCTCCGAATGCAGCAGGTACCCGCTGCTCCCCTGTCCCGGGCTCGGTTTCCTGAGGGATTGTACACTATACTCTACACAGAAAAGAAGGCAGTGGTCTTTTCTGTCTTGTAAAATCAACAGATTTTTCTTTTGTTAGCTAGAATTCTGGGTTTGCTGGCTGTTGTATTGTTTTCACTTGATTTAATTCTTCCATTCCGAGCAGCAAATGTAGATGAGAGAGCAATAGGGGATCCATCACGTGACAAGATTTGGACATGGCCGTATAGCTAGATTGTGTTCTGTCTTTTAGTAACCTGGCTATATTTACTTCTGAATTAATTTAAAAAAGATTATCCACAGTTTGAGATTTTATATAAAATCCACTAACAGTTGGCCTGAAAAAAGGCCTTTCAAAAACCTTTTGCGTTTAAAAAACAAACAAGAAAAAAAACCAAACCAGCAGCCCCAATTTTATAATTTATAATCCCTGATGAGACTTCCGTATAAAACTCTCATTTTATCCATTGAAACTCTTAGCTCAGCAAATCTCCACTCTATTTTTTGTCTTGAAAGGGAACGCTGCGTGTCTTCCACATCGTGCTGTAGACGTGAATTAGTTTTAATCCCCAGCTACTTAATCCCCAAGTATACACTGATTGTATTGATTTAATAACCCAATCCTTTAAAAACATTGTGGGTGTACTTTTTGTTAAGGTGTGGTAACCCTTGTGTACCAGTTAGTGTGCTGCTGGACCAGTGCTGGAGTAAGGCTGCGTTACGTTAGGCTTTATGGGTGGGCTGTAGACATCAGACCTGAACAGCATGATCTAGCTCTTGGACACACATGTGGGGCTTTGCACGTGGAAAAAAGCATTAGGAACATTATTTTCCACCTCGGGTATTTGCTTGTTAGTGTTGACCAGCTCCGGAATGGCACCAGGAAGCTCTCTGGCATGAGTGCTGTGAGTTGAGCTGTCTTTCTCGGGAGTGACGCTCGATGTTTTATGAGTTTGGAGCTTCAGCATTTGGAAAATAGAAGGAGCCTTTCTTGCATTATGTGAGCTTGTTTCCTGGATTTGACAGTGTGAGGTTGAGGTTGAAGTGCCCGTGGAGATGTTTCAGATTAAGCTCTAAAGGAGACCATTGCCACCGCCTAGTCTGCCCAACGTGGCACGGGCCGCTGCGTTTCACTCTGGGGCTTCTTCTGTCCTGCCAGTGCTGCTCTGGACCAGCCACCGTCCTTTGGACAAAAAGCAAACAAACCAATCCTGAGTCTGACAGATGCATCCTGAGACTTCTTTGTTATTTTTGCTTTTGGAAATCAGCGTCAAGGTACATCTCAGACGGCCAACGTCTCGGAGTACAATGCCACAGCGCTGATGGAACTCCTGCGTGAGAAGGAAGAAAGGATTCTTGCTCTGGAAGCTGACATGACCAAGTGGGAACAGAAATACCTGGAGGAGAGCGTGATGAGACAGTTTGCTTTGGATGCAGCTGCAACTGTGGCTGCTCAGAGGTAAATGAGACTTTTCACAGTACAGGGATTATTTTCTTTTTCCAGTTGAACGTCTTATTTCCCACTGAGGAATGTTGTCATACCACCCTCCTATGATAGCTCGTCCTGTGGTCTCAATAGCTTCTCAAACTTCTGCGTGCCAGTGGAGCTGGGCTGCTTTTTTGGTTGAGCTGTGCAATTGCCAACAATTAGAAGCTTTTTCCCTCCCCCCCGCAGAAGATTCCTCCACATGCAGGAACCGTTTTCCTGACTGAAATTGTTCTTGGGTATATGAAAAGGTTTGGAGTTTTTGTTTGGTTTTTTGTTTGTTTTTTTAACAATTATCAGTCCTCGCTGAAGTCATGTGAGCTGGGGTGAGCTTGGTGATTCACATCATTCACCCTGAATGCCTTACTTGTTCTCCAGAATGTTTTTGCAAATTACTTTGTGGTATTGTCCTCAACATGGTTACAAACCAGAAACATCTACTAGGAAATCTGCTCAAAACATTCTGCTGTGTACAGAGAGCACTGCTCGTGGGGGTGGGAGGGGAAGGGAAGGGTGTCTGAAATTTGGTAACAAACTCCCATTCCAAGACAGCTGTACAGAAACACTTCTTATGGCTGTAAACAGGCCCGAGTGCTTCAGCTGGTTGGTAAACAAGAGCTGTTATCGGAGCGCGTTAGGTATTGCTTACATATAATTTCATCACTCACTGGTTTCTGGTTCTTGATGGCAGATTTTATTGTAGATTGTTTCATGAACCAGAGTCAAATAGGGATGTTATCACAGCTGGCTTCCTAGCTCCTCAGCTCGCACTAGAATTACAGAGGGAAAGTTGTGGATCTGCTGTGTTAGCAGTTAAAGATTTATCTTATCTCGCTCCAGAAGCAAGCTGTTATTTTAGGGTATTGATGCTTCTTGTGCACTGTTTTTCCACCTCCCCAGAGATTCTCTAAAGGCTCTTGCTACTGCTTGTCCTTAGAGGCCATGTTGTATTTTCAGCATATGCTGATAAGTAGGGGTCTGGTCTAATTGTTTATCAAGGAATGAGGGAGGATGTGTTAGGTCTGTTCAGGTTTTAAATGAACCAAGAATGTTTTCCAGTCAGGAAAGAGCCAACCTCCTTTTTTCCATTTCCTTCTAGACGCTTCTTCCCTAAGCAAGAGTATTCCATTAATGTCAATACTTCTGCAGGTTTCTCTGCAGTTGGCACCTGCAGTATCTCCTTCAACAGCAGAGGCTGTGAGGGATTCCATTCACTTCAGTGACAGCCTCACCTACACCGGGCACAAAGTTCTTGCCCTTTTCTTTGATAATGGAAAATAGCATCCCTTAGGAAGCTGAGGTTGCAGGAGGGATGCTTCATAGCACGGGCAGGAGTCCGAGTCAGGTGAGGTTCCTTTGATGAATGACCTTCTTAGGCTCTTCACATTGGTTTGCTGTTCCTGATCTGAACTTTTGCAGAGTTAGAGGGACATTTATCAGACAGTTCCTAGATTTGCTGGGTCTGAAAGAATGGATTTCTTACTACGGTGAATTGGAACCCTGGGTAACTCTACATTTCTGTGTGTGTTTGGCTTTCTCTAATGATATCCATGCATAACTGTGTCAGTAACATGCTGTTCATGAGTCATACAGTGATCCAGAGAGCAGCACAGTGACTATTCCACCTGAACAGCAACACGTCGAATGAAATACTCATTCTGTTTGCGTTAGTGTGGACTGAACAACCAGCACAGTGTTAACATCAAGCAATGGGTCTAAAACCAGCTTTAGCCCACTCCAAGTTCTTTGGACCAAGCTGCTTAGGATTGCTTAAGAAACTTCCATGGCTTGTTCCCTTTGATACTTGGTATCCCTGGATGATGCTGTTGGAAGGGGAAGGGAAAAAGCTTTATATTGGAAGTGAAGTTTGCGCTGTTTCAGCTGAAGAGAAGTGCCTTGTGTTCTGTACCATTTTCCCCCCTCCCCATGTCCTTGGATTTGCCCCATCGATCAGTTTAGGATAGTACAGTGAATCAGATTATAGATGGGCCTGAGATGGACAGTAGGTTGACTAGTGTTGTGATGACTCGTGTATTTTTGTAATCCTTCTTTCCTGAGCACCAGGAGTTGGACTTTTAGAAGACACCGAGCCAGCCCAAACTCAAAAAAAAAAAAAGTGGATATTCTTGTTTGTTACTTTTGAGCAATAGTTTTGCGCTGCTAGGAGGGAAGGAGCAATCTTTGCTGGTTCTTCATGTGCTCTACTGCTTGTTCTCAGGGACACGACGGTGATCAACCACTCGCCTAACCCTAGCTATGACACCTCGCTGGAAGCTCGCATTCAGAAGGAGGAGGAAGAGATCCTGCTTGCCAACAGGAGGTGTCTCGACATGGAGGGAAGGTAAAATGCAGTTTGGTCCTATCTGGCTTCTTTAGGACAGGGATTTTAAATTAATTGTCTGGGTAGATGCCTCAGAACCAGAAATTCTTGTGCCTTCACCAGCAGCAGAGATGTAGGATGCCAGACGCTCATTTGGCCACGGACCTATTAACATAGCAATCCAAAACCCGTCTTGATACCGAGGGCTAATGCAAAAAAGCCTTGTCTTAGATTTTTTTGTGTCTAGCTTCTTCCTTTTCTCTCTTCAGGGCATGTTCATCAGACCCCAGGCTCCAGCCACCTCTTAACAGTCTCACAGAACTGTTTTCCCTGGGGTTAGGTCCAGTGCAGACCCCCCAAAGGGTGTCAGTCCTCTTTCTGGCGGTCTGATGTTCTGTCCATAACTCCCAGCTTTGTCTCAAAGCCCCTTCCATGGCTGTTTAGAGCAGCTTCCAGTAGCCAAAGGCGGGTGGCTGTCTCAGAGCTGTTCTCTCACTCACGTGTACAGGAAGCCTCATGCATGACCTGCTCAGGTGGGCCAGTATCCAGGGTAATAAGCTCACTGGCATCCTCTCTCTGCCTTCCCAAATGCCTATGGGAGTCCCAGTCACGACAGGGGCCCCGAGGCATCAATCCAAGGAGGCAGAAGCTCAAGTACATTGTTCTTCTTTGTACTTCTCAAACAGGATTAAGACTCTACATGCTCAGATCATCGAGAAGGATGCCATGATCAAAGTCCTGCAGCAGCGCTCCCGGAAGGAGCCTGGTAAGACAGACCAGCTCTCCTCCATGAGACCTGCCAAGTCGCTGATGTCCATTTCGAACGCTGGCTCGGGCCTGCTGTCCCACTCGTCAACGCTGAGCAGCACTCCCATCCTGGAGGAGAAGAGGGAGGACAAGAGCTGGAAAGGCAGCCTAGGTAAGTTCCAGATACCAGTAGCAATTCAGACGCTTGAGTCACTGCTCAGAGGGGAGGCAGGAGCAGCAGAAGGAAGAAAGTGTGTTGAACAGACATCAGCTGGCCTAACGTGCTGTAAAGCTGATGCCAGGATGGGACATGTTTGGAACAACTGCTTCTTCTAATCACTTTTTGGGAAATAGTGACTTCTGATGTTCAGGCTCTGTTATTAAAGTGCATTAGCCTTTATTCCCAATTTGGTACCTGATTGAGGGATATTTGAGATACAGTTTTCAGCGTTCTCAAGCAGTTGCTTTGAGCTGGGTTGTTAGAGCTGTCTGAAGGTGTAAAGTCTCTTTGTATAGAATCAGAGAGCTCATCAGGACTGGTGTCCTGTTACATTGTGCCTGCGCTGCGCAGATCCTAGAGCAAGTTCTCCAGAGGGGTGCAGAGCTGATACCCGGTAAGTTTTCTGGGATTGTGAAATTTCCTTCCCTTTTTCCACAAAGGTGTTCTGCTGGGAACAGAATATCGCTCCGAATCCATTCCCTCCACCCCCTCTCCTGTCCTCCCTTCCACGCCGTTGCTGTCAGCCCACTCAAAAACCGGCAGCAGAGACTGCAGCACCCAGACCGACCGGGGCAACGAACAGAGCAAAGCTGCACCTTCCACTGCAGCTCCCACACCAGGACGACTCCCCAGCACCAACCTGGCCTACAGTGCAGATAAAACAGGTAACACAGCTCCTCTGCTCTCCCAGAGGGGGCCCTGCTGCCGACTCGCCGTCGGTTCTGCTCTCAGGGAAGGGCCTCGCCGTCCCTTTTTCCACGCAGGAAAACTGGGGTTAGTTTTTGTGAGGACGTGATGGGTTTTGGAGGCAAGCTTGGCAATGTTCCGAGGGGTCTCAAAAGGCTCTGAAGGAAGAAAAGCCTTAAGAGTGGCAGCATGAGCATGGACACACCAGGTAGGGAGCTATTATGAGACTTAAGAATTGCAGCAGGTATTTATAAATCCCAGAATAGTCTCTGGGTGAGTGGCTACTCTAAAGGAAATTGCCAGTAGCATGCAGGGTTTAAACAGCACATGAAAATGAGCCGTAGAAACTGGCCATTGCATTTTAGTGGGCATTCAAAGCAAAGCTGAACTTAAACGAGGAGGAGGCAGAAGGAGGGAAGCTAACTATCACGATAAAGCTATCTCATTATTACCCTGTCCCGGTCGCAGGACCAACTTCAGCATTGGCACAAGTAGATCCAGTTGACAGTGACTGTCACAGAAGCTGAATTTGCTTCCCACAGAGCTCCGAGCTGGCAAGAGCTGCTCATTTTCCAGCCCACTCTGCCAAATCAATGCAGATTACACAACCTTGCCTCTTCTACTTACAGACACATTACAATTATGTTGTTCTTTATGGAAGAGTGAATTTGGCTGCTCTGCTGCGCATCTTGCCCGTGCTGTGCTATTTAATGGGTATCGAGGGAGACAGGGGAACAGGTTTTGTGGTGAAAGTCTATGCTGACTGCATGGGTTTAAAGGCAGTCACTCCAGTTTTATAGGCCACTGTGTATCAGTGGAAGATACCCAAAGGCAATTTGATAAAATATCTTTATTCGTCTGGCTACGCATGTGAAGAATTGAACTTTTTAAAATGAAAGAAGGAGTTATTAGCTGTCTTTTGGCCGATGATAGAAGATGACTTTTAAAATGCTAACGTCGTTTTTCTAACCTCCTTGAAGTTACAGCTTTGATTGTCTTGTTTCTTGTTTTCCCTCATCGTGTAGATGGGCCACTCTTCCACTCCAGCACTCTTGAAAGAAAAGCTCCTGTTCAGACCTTGGGGCAGGACCTCCCAGATGGAGAGATGGTAGAATACCTCATCTGAAAAGCTGTACCAGGATCTGAGCTGGGATACAGTAGCAAGAAATTTCCAAAAGACATTTTTATTGGGAAAAAAAAATGTAGTACCTGAGTAATAAAAGAACACTCAGCTGTTTGCTCTTGTATATTATGTCTCAAAAGTATGGTCAGGTTAATTTATAATTTGTTCTAAATTATAAAAAACCCGTAACAGTTGTTCTTTGAAAGTTTTCCCCTTTATTTTCTGAATACTGGGTCTGGTAACATCTGGAGAAAACCCAAGAACTTAGGTGCACTACATCTGCTCTTTCATTTCAGTATTTTTTTTTCAAGTGTCTTAAACAGAAGTAGCTGCTCTCACAGCTCTCAGCTTACCGTGTAGCGTGAACGCAGCAAGGTGAGCCTGGTGGTCTAGTGATCAGAACCAGGGACTTAGTTGTGACCAGCACTTGAGGATTTTAGAATACAGGTGTTCTGAGAAACTCTTCTAAATCGGAGCTGTGATCAAGGGAAATTACACTTCACACTCAGAGTAGGTATTTCGCATTCACAGTCTGGAAAGATTTCCACTTTCAGTGTGGTAACATTCTTTTTTTGATTTTATTTTTTTTTAACTTCCCAAATTGTGTTATTTCTTTCTTTTAAAAACAAACAAAAAATTACTCCCGTGATTAACGTCGCGTTTCGTATTTTTACCTTCATTGAAAGATTTGCCACAGTTTTATACCTAAGTACCTTTTCAGTAATTTATACAGTGGATAGTAAATAATATATTGCATTCATGTTTTACATAAATTAAAAAAAGGAGAGTTTACAGGCTCAGCCCTGATCTGTTAGGTCAGATTTATGCCATTGTAATCCCGTTGGCTTTCGTGGAACTACTCCAAACTTACCGTAGTGCCAAGTGGCAAGTTGCTTTTCAGTGTTAGCAACTTCACCTGCTGCATCTGGGGAGATCTTTCTCCACAGCAGATTTTCCTGTATTTCAGATGCTCTTCTACTTTGTATCTCCCTCCTTCTTGGAGGTACAAGATTCTTTTCCATATAGCAAAGCCTCGGAGTAGAGTTTTAAAGAGAAGCTCTGTGTAAAGTTTCAGATGGCAAATTCTCTTCTTCAAAAATACATTGGTTTTTTTTTCTTCATCTGACTGGAGACAGCAGCTTAAAGAAGGTCCCAGAGGCATTACAGAAGAAAGTTACACGTTGAAGTCATCAGGTTCACTTTCAGACTTTTGGGAACTAGCACAGAAGGTATTAAGACCAATAGAAGTAAATGAGTATTTTTTTGTTACTGTCTTTGCATTTTATTAAAACTCTTCAATATTAATTGCTGTTAAAAACTATGGGCTTTTTTTTTACTTGAATGTTATTAGCCAGTGGCCACATGTTGGGAACCTGGCTAGTCCCAGATTTCTGTGCAGCATTAGAGTAGCCTTATAAAAATAAGTAGCCTTATTTTCATTTCAGATCATTTCACCCCAGAAATAAGGAATTAAATTAACCATCAAACAGTTCAGTGAATGTCCTCAGTTCCTACTTATTTGACACTCGTGGTTCAGTGTCCAGTTGAAGTGGCCTTACCAAACCAACAGATCCAACCCGAATTTCACAGTGGAGGGTTGGGAGGTGAGAGGAGGTGCCTTCCTTCTGCTGCATGGGTGACATAGCAGTGCCTAAAGATCAGCCATGAGTTGGATTCTCTTTGTCTTCTAGTGAGAAACACTTTAAAAAACCCCGAGGAAAACACTTGCCATCATTTCTAGCAGATTTGCTGCTTGTTAGTGCTCTTCAGGCTATATTCCTAGACCCACAGAACCTAGAGATGACAAAATGCATATGGTAAGGTGTGAACTAAGCCTAAATATATGGGAAGATGTGAGCTAAGTCTAAATTGCCTGGCTTTACCTTTGACTGCTCTAAGAGGCAGCACAAACTCCCTTCCATCGCCACTACTTAAGACACTTCAGAGCTGCACTTTAAAGCTTTGGACTGTCCCTGCCATAAGGGATGACATCTTTCTGGACAGTGTGGTAGAACTTCCCAAAGTGTATCCTAGTAATCTCTCTGAATTAGTTCTCACTTTTCTAGACAAATTGTTCACAGCTTCTTTGTTCTCCTCCCTGAGAATATCTCACATTTATTTCTCTTGGCTTAATTCCATCCCATTACATGAATTAATGCCCTCTCTGGATGATTTGAAGTGATTTCTCTTCCTCCTCCACAGCTGTTGGAAATACAGGAGAAGCTTCTATCCTTAGCTCCAAGTGTCCATTTTTCTGCCATTTCAACATAATTTTCTAAATTATATTGTGTGGTTTGGGTTTAGAATGAACAGTAAGGGAGATCAGATGCCACTGGGTGTCTCTGTGAGAGGGGGCGAGATGTTTGAGAGCTTTTCAGTTGTTTTAAAGTCAGGAAAAGTTACATTCTATCTTTACAAGTATTTCTCAGCGGGAGGAAAGACGTTTTGCAACTGTAGGGTTCTAGATAAGCAGTTCCAGCTTGCTTCTTTCACATTAATTCTAAATCGCCCAGGAAAATTTGGGTCCTTTGCAGATAAAATCTGTCGTCGTAGACTGATTCTCCCCAGTCAGTATTGGCTGTTCATCTGGGCTAGGTAAAAATAATTGGTTTATCCTCCTTGCAGCTCATCGATTTCAAACCAACTGCCACTGTAATTCATTTTTACAAAGGAAAAAAAGGGCATAATAGCTTTCTGTGCATAAAATACAGCTTATGGACAGCAACTCTCTCCTCTAAAAATGGAAGCCAGGCCATCCCTGACAGTCCGGACCATCCAGACTGCAGGACCTTTAGCAGTTCTATGCCTGTAGGAGGAAATTTGGAAGAAGACGCTGCAATTTTACGTTGCCTGGGTCAGGTTCTTTACCCTATTTTCTACTTTTTGGTTTCTTCCAAAAGCAAAACCCCCAAAACTTTTGACGTGGAAGGTTGAGGTCGTTTTCCTGTGCTGACAAACTCGGTGCCATCAGGAACGCATTCTCTCCCTCGAGCTTCCTCAGAGCCATCCTGATGTGAATGTAAAAGAGCTGCTTGCTTTGAGGAAGGTGTGTACTACAGTCTTCACTCTCTCTGTACAGATTTATTTTGGGTTTATTTTGTTTTTAAACAGAAACTGCTTTAAAGGAGACAAACTGCACACCTAGTTCCTTTTCCTTCTGTAGAGCTTATTTCTGGTAGGAAGTGATTTTTTTAACACAATGATTGCAATGACCTTCTTTGCAAACCAAAATTTTAGACTAAGAGTTTTACTTAAACTCGGGTATTAGAAGCAGAATTGTAGCTTTTATAAAGAAAGCCACATACTCTTCTTTGTAGAGCAAAACAAGAAAATCAACTGTAGTTATTTTTTTTTTTCCTCTTTCCTTTCACTGCTTTACAGAATGGCCAAACTCACAAGTCCTTCCCTTGGGCAGTTCCTTTGGGATTTGATGACAGAGGGAGCTGCCTGAGCTCTGGAAGCTTTTGTTCCCATCTGGCCCGATGTCATGATTGGCTTCAGCCAGCTCCTACCTGGCAACTTCTGTGGGGGCTGGAGCAGCAGTTTTCTGTCTGGGGCCTGCAGGCTCGGAAGGATCTGGGAGCTGCTCCTCAGGAGTCTGCACCAGGTACTGTCAGGGGGCTGCAATCCTTTCTCTGCGGCCTCTGCCTCTGTTGGCAAGTTTTGTACAGCTGAAAACACATCGGTTTTGAGGCTGCCTGAGTGAGAGGACTTGCAGAGTTTTAGGCCAGAACTGTTTCCAAGGACTCCTCCTGCTCCAGGAGCCCACACTGGTGAGCAGCGGTGCGTGAGCCGCGTAACGACCGCGTCCCGTGAGCTGGGACAGCCGTACAGTGAATCCCGACCCCCCTGGCCAGGCCATGGGCTTTTCCGTAGGAAATGGAGGGGACAGAACCTTGGGGCAGCCAGGGCAAGTGAACCCCCAAGGGTAATTTGGCTTCCTCTCCCTCCCTACAAGGGCTGGCACAGGTTAGCCCGGGATTCACTGTGCTGCTTCACGCCGCGACTGACGGGTTTTCTCCGTGCCAGGGGCTGGGGGGACTATGGGGAAGGAGGGAGGGAGGGAGGGGTGGTCTCTTTTCATGTATTTGTATAGGAACTCTTTTCTAAAAGCTAGCATTTTTATGTCTAGAAAGTAAAAAGACATTGTAAAATGTAATTGTACTGTATTTATGAAGAAAATACATTTCTTTTCGAAAAGATCTTACTCTAAGTTGGTTTTAGAGTCTGACTTCCAACGGCATCACCTCTTAAGCTTTCAGAAGCAGTGAGACCCAGCTGCTTTGCCCCCTGCTGCCCAACTGTACCATTCAGGTTCTGCTAAACTATTGAGATTTAGGGAAAACGTGACTGTCTGCCCTCCCACCTCGAGCAGAGCCTGTGTTGCTCCAAGTTCTGAAGTACTTGGAGACTCGGATTCCTTTAGCTTGGGCTCTGCTCAGGATCAGCAGTGGGGATGCTGAAATAACCAGCGAGCCGTCTGGAGCAGCACGGCTTCCGAGCCTTGCCTCTGGGGAGAGCTGGGAAGTAGGTGCCCTTGTGCTTTGACATCCCTGAGACAGGCTCAGGACTCTTGTCCTGTCATTTAGGTCTCTGCCATGTGTAGAGGAGGAGTTTGGGGGGCAAACGGCTTCAACCCAGTTTCCTTTTCAGCAGGGTTCTGGTCTGAAAGGTAAGATGCGAGCGATCCGTTAGCTGCTGCTCTTCGGGATCCAAAATACCACAGCATAAATCAAAGTGCCACTGCCCAACCTTAAAAAATGGGCCAAGAGAGTGATCTCTGTTTGTGTAGAACAGATCCCACATTTTCAATTTTCCTTTGTTTTTTCCCTGATTTGTTTGTTTTGCAGTGAACTTTCTTAGGATGAAAACGTTCTCGATTATAGAACAAAACCAATCTTTGCCTTGTCTAGGTCCTCCCCGCTGCTTCACCTCTGTCTTTTTCAACTCCTACCTGGAGCTCTTGCAGGATAAAATAATTGTCATTCCAGTCCTCTTGCTTTAAGCATGGCTTTTTACTTGTTCCTCTGGCCTTAGAGCTGCGGTGACAGTCCAGTCATCTCCCCTGCGATGGCTGGACCATTTTTCAGACATCCAAGGGCACCAGCACGTGAGTCAGCAACCAGCACGTGAGTATTTTCTACATCACACTCTTCCAAGGACCAACGTGCTTTTCGTTCGTGTATTTTTGGTGCGTTTTGTCGCCTCCGATTCGTCTTCCGGCTCTCGTCGTGCTGGTGGAGGGAAGGAGGAAGGGTTCCTGGGAGACTGGTTGAGGGTGGTCAGCCTTGGTACGTTTGCACCGTTGACTTTTGAACTGGATCTTAGCCCTGGTGGCCAGTGCTGTAATAAATACCAGCATGACAGATCCAGGGGCCCGTGGTCAGCGCAGTGCATGCATCCCTTATGCTTCCAGGTCTTTTCATGTTGTTTCTATAAATCTCTTCTGGTGTGCCAGAGTAGAAACAAGAAAACCAAATAAAACCCCGGACAAACCAAAAAAAAACACAACCCCACCCAGCTACAGAAGTTTGCTAATAGATGGCTTCTTGAACGATTCCATAACACGACTGTCACCCATCTGCAGTGGGGTGTGAGTGGAGTGTTTGCCCATCTCACAGTGCCCCTGGTAGCACCAGGAGATCCGAGCGCTGCTCCCTGGGGACTTGGCTTTTCATGTCCCTTTCCTGGAAGCATGGTGACCAGCCCACTTGGACGTAACCATCTCCCTGAGGCTGTCCCTCCCTGACCGCAGCGCTGCTGGATCATCTGTTGGACACATGCGTGGTAAAGACACCTCCATCCAACCCATCTCCTGATACTCAGTGTGCTGAGATTTGGGGCTTAAAAGGGGAGAAAAAGATTAAAACGTTGGTCTTTTCATTGTTTGGGGTTTTTTTGTGTGTTGTTTTTTCATTAGTTTTGGGTTGTTTCCCCCCCTCAATTGGCCTTTAAATAAAAAAAGCCCTTTGTTCCAAACCCTTAACCAAGTTAGCAGTCAGTTGTTTCCCCAGCAGTCCCGCTGCTCCCAGGGAGCTGGAAGCTCCCAGGGCATGTTGTGACTCCAGCACAGTCCCAGGCATGGCCCTGCCCCTTACTTTATTTACTGGAAAGCATTGCCTGTCATTGCTCTGAAATACATATATTAAATACACATATTAAATACAAATTTCCATAATAACACCAGACCTCCTTTCTACAGCTAACTCTCTGCTCCCCAAGATGAACAAAATCTGAGCATTTTCTATATTCAGGAACCTTTTTCTGCATTTTGTAAGAAAGAAAATAATATAAAGCAGCAGCCAAAGGTTGACCTGGTAAAGGTGCCTTTAAAGTGCTATTTACATATAGTGATGGGTTTGACTGAGATAATCTGCACTTTGTGCTTTGGAGGTAAACTCTGGAGGAAAGTTTTCTTTGATCCCTTGCCAAGAGGAGTTCTAACCTTTTAAATATAAGGTCTTTACACACACATATATGCACACACGTATATATAAATACGTTCAATATAGGAACGCTGCTAATTTTGAGACCCTCATTGTACAAGATGAAATTTGCTTTTCATCCCCAGTCACTTTTAAAACAGAAATGGTCAGGTTTGGGATGTTGTTATTTCTCTATCCTTCTGTTTTCTATAGCTGCATTTTAGAATGAAGAACTAATAATCAAGAAACCCTCCCCTCTGCAGCAGTTCTGTTCTGTATTTCAGTATTTTGAGGGTATTTTGGGTGCTTTTCCCTCACTGACAGGCTGAAGCACAAGAGGATGGGGCAGGGATTTGCCTCCTGCCAAAGGGGCACGTGGAGACAGGGCTACCATGGCTGTTAGCACGACCTGGGCTTCATCCTCACCAAGCTGCAGCGCCCAGAGCAAGGTGCTGGGCATCACACAGCCTTCTTCCTCATTAGGTTTCAGTGTTAACCTGCTTCACCTAGGCTGCTTTTTCGCTCTGCTTCAGGCCTCGTGCAGCACCACTGCAAGCACCCGGCACAGACTAGAGCTGGACAGCTTCCATCTGTTGCTCGTTTGGAAAGGCAGCGCGTTGGGAGGGCGAGGGCTGCCATTCCCTTGGGTTCAATCACCGTTTTCGCAGCTTGGCAGGAAGAAGCCGCGTGCTGGGGCTGCCCGGGGCCGAGTCAGAGCTCTGGCAACCAGCAATGATGCTCCGTGGTAGCAAGCCCAAAGGGACCCAAGGCCTCTCTTCACCTCGAAACACCGCAGGCTTTTTTTGTTGCCTTGGCTTGGGAGGGTTTGGCTCTTCTGTGACCGCCCCCCAGGGAGAGGCTGTTCCCAGTTCAGGGAGCGGAACACTTCTGCCCCTTTCCCTGCTTGCAAAAGCTCCCAGCAGCTCCTGAGCTGCATTTCTGCTCCCTGCCTGCCCAGCCCAGCCTTGGCTCTGTCTGCAACAGAAGGAAGAAGAAACCAGAGGCATTCTCTTCTCGGAGCCAACGAGCATCACGGGGGCAGCTCGTGGCCAGGGCTGCGTGACCGCTGCTGCAGGCCTCCCGTGAGCTCTGGGAGCACATCCCTTCAGCCCCTCCTGCTCTGGGACAGCCCATGGGAATGAGGCAGGTCAGTTGATAGGTTGGTTTGGGTTTTTTTCCAGATAAACTTTCATCTTCACTCAACTGTTTCCCATCCCTTTGCCTTCCCCACACAAAGCTGGGAGCGGACTGAGCCCTTTTATCATCCTCAAGAACTTTCCTAGAGGGAAATATTTCCCCTTTCGATTCAGCTCTGTGATTAAACCCCAAGGTGATGGAAAGGCCCCGGTGCTGAAGAACCACCAGGGAGCTGCTGTTTGAGCATCTCTGCTGCTTTCCAACCTGTAGCAACATTCGGGAGCCCGGGGAGGCTGCCAGGAGGTTAATCAGGCAGGGGAACAAAGACTTTCCCATCCAAAGTCATCGTAGGGTTTGCATGGGGTTTGGGTTTTCAAATGCTGAAGCCTTCCAGGAATATCACTTCTTGCAGAGGGAGGGGAAAAGTTTCTGCCCCACCACACATCCCATCTCCTGAGCCACACAAGCCCCAGGTTGGGACAGCCGAGAGGGCACCAGAGGCTTAGAAAAAGAAAAAATGGAAGGATTGGGAATTGCATAATCAGAAACAGTTTTCTCCTTTAATGTTCTGCAATTACTTTGAGGTCAGTAGAATTATTAGTATTATTAATCACCGAATTTCCAGAGAACTAAAGTTAATAGTACCCTAATTGGGGCATGCCATACAGCAGTAATTGGTAAGTGCCAGCAGGCAGGTAATTAAGTCTGCCAGCCCTTCTCTCCAGGCAGATCTGACTTCTTCAAAGTCTGCATCACGGATAACTCGGCTGCAGAGGGCTAAAAGTTGGGGTAAGTGCACCCGTAGCCGTGGATCACAGCAAGGCTGAGCCTTCCAAGGACTCTGCTCACGTTTCCAACGCTGCTGATCCCATCTCGGGTGGCTTCGGCGTGCGTCCCGAGGAGGGCAAGGAAAGGGGCTTTCTGCGAGAGGTCCTCCAGCTGGAACTGGGCCAAGGTGCTGATGGTTTGGTCCAGAACAGGCTGGGAGAAAGCCTTTCTGTCCAGGTTTGTTGCTTAATGAGGCGGGTACCGCTCTATCTGCAGAGAGTGGGAGGGGATCTGGATAATGCAGCGTTGTCGTGCTCTAGGGTGGAAGGTAAAAGGCACCTTTGGGTGGTAAGGAGTGAGCTGTGAGGGGCTGCAGGAGGCTGAAGTGAGGGATCTCCCAGTCCTTCATTGGGAGGGGGAGTTTGTTCTGGATTTGATAACCCTGAGCATGTCTCTGAGTCAGAGAGGAAAACCTCAGCTTCAGCCCCACCATCATACCCCACCAGCACCCACTACAGATGCTGCAGCCCAGCCTGCCATGGTGCTGGGATGGAAGAGCCCATGGGATGCTTTGGGGCTAAGACAAAGAAGAATAGAAAAAAAAACCCGGGTCTATTTGCTAGACCTGCCCTCATGAGTCTGCTCATGTCCTGCTGAGAGAAACCCTATTGGGGTAGGGACTGGTTTCCATACCAAGACATAGATTTGTTCTCTGTAATTATAAAGCAGGGGTTCCACGTGCTGCTGGAGCGGGACGTTGCCAGCAAGGTGATGCTCCCCTGTCCTCCTCCTCCTCACCATGGCCCACAGCACTGCTCAGCCCGTTGCCCTCCCTCTCCAGGCAGGTATGCCCACAGGCGTTAGCCAGCTCTCAGGCACTGGACCAGCAAAAAGGCACGTTTTCCAGTGTCCAGCCCAGCAGGGATACTGGCCCAAGTTGGGACAGGTCACCCTGAGGCACCCCCGGCTGCAGTGCTGCTCCTGCTGTGCCTCTTTCTTTTGGTTTTTGTTGACATAAAGGCAGGGAGGAATGTAACCATTTGTTTGGGGAGGTCAGGGTTGGTTTCCAGGAAAGATTTGTTCTGGGTTAACGTTAAAACATTTCATTGGCACTTGGTCTCCGTGTGGCCACTGCTGGTCTTTGTTTTAAACAGCCCAGTGTAGTTATCCCCCGGTGCTGAAAGGAAGCAAACCTCCAGCAGAGCATCTGAGCAGCTTGCATGGCTAAATTCATCCTCCCATCTTTTTTTTTTTTTTTACCCTTTGCATAGAGGCCACTGAGGGAACAAAACACTGTTTATCTTTGAGGCACAGAGCTCTGCTGAAATCATCTTTTATTTATTTTTTTTTTGTAATTACAGGGGGTCTTTAAGCCCAGTCCCAAACTTTGCTGGAGAGTTTAAGTTCCTCTTGTGTCATTTCCTAGAGCCTCCAAGGCAGGACCCCTCCAGGAGCAGAGATTTCCTTGGAAAGTTGCCTTTTGTTTTAGTTGGGCTGCAGGTCCCGGGGGTGGGGTGTTTGAATCAGCCTGGGCAGGGGGGGGAGGATGGAATCTCTTCTTGGTTCCCCTCCTGATTTTCAGAGAAAAGCATCATTTTGAAGGAAATCTCCATCCCAGTGAGAGTTGATGTAAAAAGGGGCAGCACTTCCCAAACCAGGGGTTTCTGGCTAATTCAGAGCATCACTACCTGGGACCACCTGATCTCTGGTTATTATTTATCTCATGCTTAGATGTTCCTCTGGCTTCACATCATTTCTGCTCCTCCTCTGAGTGTCCTGTCAACCCCCTTCGCTGTGCTTCTTACAAAAATGCCCAAATTTACATTTTTTCAGCTTTTCATTTTGGGTTTCCTCTGCAAGCCCCAGGCCCCCCTCTTACACCCTGCGTTTTCCTGGCACCTCTGCTTGGCCCACCCTGGGATGGATCCCCACATCCCTCTGGACAGAGGTGGCAGCGACATGAGCTGCATCGTGACTCGCAGCTCTTTGAGCTTCACTAGGTAAGAACCTTTGAAGCAAATGTTTCTCTGCTCTGAGACAGAGCACCCGCTGGAGCTGGTGTTTGGGACTGTCAGACAATCATAGCAGAGACTGGTTTGGGTGGGAAAAGACCTTTCAAGCTCACCTGGTCCAACGCCCCTGCAGGGAGCAGGGCCATCTGCAACTAGAGCAGGGTGCTCAGAGCCCCGGCCAACCTCCCCT
>WTSP01002002.1:72892-104460 GCA_025331215.1 Actenoides lindsayi
TGATCTGGTGCCACCCCCCTGCTCCATCCAGCAGGGTCACCCAGAGCAGGGGGCCCAGCATCACAGTGTCCAGCTGGGTTGGAAATCTCTCCAGAGAAGGAGACTCCACAGCCTCTCTGGGCAGCCTGGGACAGGCTTCCACACCCTCACAACAAAGAACTTTCTCCTCCTGTCAGGTGGAACCTCCTGGGTTCCAGTTTGTGCCCATTATCCCTTGTCCTGTGTCTGGGCACCACTGAGAAGAGTCTGGCCCCATCCTCTTGCCTCCCGGGGCCCTTTAGCTCTTGCTCAGCATTGCTCAGCTCCCCTCTCAGGTTTTCATCCCCTCCTTGATGGGGTCCCTGCTTTGGTTACCAGCACAGCTCCAATGAACCCAGAAAAATTAGCTTTTATTACTAGTCAATTGGAGAAAAGATTTCAGTAGCTTGTAAAATCACCTCTCTGTGTCAAGGACACAACCCTGTTTTTGCTGAGCCTGGTTCTAAGAAGCTGGGGGAACTTTTTTTCCCTTTTTACCTGAATTTCTGCAGGGATGAGGGGCAGGGGCAGCAACCCTGGCCCCAGCTCTCTGCCCTGCATGCAGAGAAATGTTTCTACAAGAGGGCTTAAAAATGATGATACTTTATGTTGTGGATTGTAAGAGTTGAGCAAAACACGCCTAAGTTCCTAAAGTTGTGTTTTATTTTGGTTTGGTTTTTTTCTCGTAGCAGGGTGATTTCATAGGCAAAATGCTGCAGATGGAGATGAGGAGCAGAAGGAGGTTCCTCCATCCCTGGTGCAGCTTCCCAGAGGTGGCTTCTCCCTCAAGGTGAGCAGAGCCAGTCTCAAACCTGACTGCACCATTCATCCTCTTCCTCTGGCCACAAAGGGGCCAAAAGTCCCACAGATATGGGGTGGTCACGGGTTGCCATGGACAAGAACCTGCAGCCTCCCTTTCAGACGGGGCTTTGGAGGTGTCTGTCTCACCCATCACCTAATTGCTGTTTCAGATAATCACACCTTGCATTAAAATAGCTCCTGGGCAGCCTGCAAAGCACTGAATCTTCAGTGCCAGAGCTAGCAGGAGGTTGGAGGTGACCATCCCACCTGAGACAGGGCAGAGGGTGCTGCACGCCTCCCAGTCCCGAGAGCTTTCAGTGCCACTGCTACTGCAAGCATAAACCAGTGGGCTGAGGCCAGCCTGGGAAGCTTCTCAGCTTTCTGGTGGTTTCTGAGTTCTTTGCTGTATTTGGGTCCTGGTGACCATGTCCACGCTCAGCATGTGCCTACTGTAGCAGCCAGGACCCCCTCCCTGCCGTGCTTGCTGCTGGAGGTTGTATCCAGCATCCCATCCCCTTTGCATGGTAGATGGAAAAGCATCAGCAGAGATGCCCGTTTTGCTGCTTTGAATGTGCATCAAGAAATGGCATTGGTTGCCATGGCTGATAAAGTCCTTCATTTGGTGGGTTTTTAATGTTGGTTGGTTGTATTTTTTCTTAATTTATTGATATTTGAGGAGAACACAAGATAAAGAGCGAGTGATGCCCTGTCCCGAAGGCAAGCAGCTTCTAGGCAGGAAAGCCACCGTGCTGCTTTGGCCCTATTACAGCAACAACAACAAAAAACCATTAGCAGAGACAGATTCATTACAAATTTAGTAAAAACCTTTAGAATGAGAGGAAGCTTTGACATTTAACTTGCAGCACTGCCTGAGAAGAGAGGTTAACTCACCTGTGAGTGATTTACACTTGCTGAAGGTATCTTGTCAAAACGAGCCCGAATTTTATGTGGCTCTCGTCTCTTGAGAGGAACACGGTGTACATTTTTCACAGGCTGGTAATTTAATAAAGCAACTTTTTCTCTTGGGAAGTGCAGACAAGGTCATTTTTTTGCTGGCCTCCGGGATTGCAGAATTGCCACTGAGCCCGACCCATCAGCCCGAGGGACGCCTGGAGCAGACGTGGGCCCTCTTCACCGTGTCTCAGCTGACCTTGGGCCATCCGTGCCCAGGGACTGGAGCTGGTGAGTGCTCCTTCCCCGACACGGCTCGAGGGGTCTGTGCACTCTGGTTTAGAATATTTTGGCTCCTTTCCCCACTTCTGCCCTCCCTGTGCCTCCAGCCACATCCTTCCCTCCCTTCGGCTCTCGTGGTTGCACCAAGTCAAGCAGCTCTTCTGGCAGCTGCTTCTTGATAGGAGAGGGGTTCTACCACTTTAAAAAAAAAAAAAAAAAAAGAGTATTATTAATGAAGTCTCCTTCTCTAGAGACTTTCAAGACCTGTCTGGATGCATTTCTGTGTGGTCTGCCCTAGTTTTGTCCTGGTCTGGCTGGGGGAGGGGGGGATGTTGGACTTGATGATCTTCAGAGGTCCCTTCCAACCCCTACCATTCTATGATTAATTTCTCCCTCTTTCTGAGCTGAGGAGAACACACAGAAGTAAGGAACTCAGCCACACCGCCACCCTCCAGCAAACACCACCAATGACAAATTTCACCAAAAGGAGGCATTTTTGCCCCCTGAAGCTCCTGGTGGGAAATGCCAGGGGCCAGCAGCTGCCAGATCTGCCCAAGACTTTCTTTCTTCATCGACCTGGCAGCATTAGTGTTGTGGTTGGACTCAATGATCTTAAAAGTCCGTTCCAACTTAAATGGTTCTACGAGTCCATCACAGCTGAACAGGAGGAAAGCCCTGATGTCCCGTTGGACTCGATGATCTTAAAGGTCTTTTCCAACCTAAATGGTTCTACGAGTCCATCACAGCTGAACAGGAGGAGAGCCTTGGCATCCACAGCCTTTCCCCCACTGGGCTTCCCCCCTCCCAAGCCAGGGAGCAGCTTCTCCTCATCCGCAGCCTCTCGGCCCTTCAGCAGCCTGCATACTCCAGTCCCATCTCGGTGCTGACAGGCTTTTGCCCTGACCCCTGCTCAGGATAACTCCCTGAAGCACCGTCAGGACACCAGCATCTTTCAAACCCCTTTCAGCAGTTCTTTGGTTAAATCTGGTGCACCAACCGGCACCGTCATTACTCCAGAGGTTGCTGCAGCAGCACCTCGGGGTATAAAGCCAGTGGCCTTCCAAGGCTGCAGTTACTCACCTCTCTCACAGAGATCCTTGTCATTCATCCATTGTGCGGGCAGGATTGCTCCGGAGCGAGTTCCATTAAAGTTCCATTAACCCTCCCAGCAAGCTGCGTGTGAGGGTTAATTAATTTTTAACGTTAACAACCTTTTCTTTGTATCACATGGTGGTTCATCAAGTTCTGGAAGAGGAGAGGAAAGCCCACCTTCCACAGCAGCCGCTGGGCTCTTTGCTGAGAGCATCTTTCAGCAATTATAGATGCGAACGTAATTTTCTCTGCTTTATGAGCTGTACCCTGTAATCTAGGGAAAGTGACATTTTCCGCCGCACAATATGGGTTAGGCTTTCGTAAGGATGAGGTTGCCTTTGCCAATAGACTTGTTTTGGTTTGGTTTTATTTTTTTTCCCCAGTGGCATATGGCACACGGCGTTACATCTGCTCCCATTTCCAAGAGATCCTCTACCCTTTGTTGAATTTTTACAAATGCTATCAGTCTAAATAATCCAGAAGGCTGCTATGGCAACAAAACGAGCACTCAGTTTCTCTCACTCTTTATTTTTTATTTTATTTTTTTCTTTTTTTAACTTTGGAGTACGAGGGAGAAGGACACTGGCTGTGTCTTCCAGCAGCCCAAAACGATGGTGGCGATGCCTTGGGATGAGGTTTGGGTTCTGAGCAAACCTCACCGCCCTGCCGGCATCGTCCTACGTGTAGGAATGAGCAGAGCAAAACACTCACGTGAGCTCTTTCTACGGGCTGCGTCGCTCTGGTTTTTGAAGCTGGATGTGACCTTTTTAGCACTGAACATGCCTGAGTGGCTAAAGGAAAAGCTGCTCAGCGCTGGCTGCAAGAAAATCCCTTTATCCCGCCGGAGCATCCCACGCTGTCCCCATGCAGGGGGAGCACAGGGAGCACCTGGGACAGTTATTGAGGGAAAAAATCTGACTTTCTGTCGATATAATAACTGCTCGAAAAGAGTCCACCAGGAATCTGTGAGACTGAAACCCCTTTGGGCAGCTTTCCCTCTCCTGCTGCCTTAGCTGCTCCAATTGCCTCGACCAAACTGTGCTCTGTTCCGCACATTGCCCTCTCAGCCCTGCTATCTCTTTTGAGCACTTTTAATTCCCATTTCTGTCCTGCTTCCATGGGAAGCCAATGAGGTGGATTTTTTTTTTTCTATCAACAGTGACGGGAGCGGGGTCCTTCATCTAATCCTCCAGAACTGAAAGAAAAAAAACTTGTTCCGGGAGTTTGAATGTGGATCTGCTCTGTGTTGTCTGGAGATAAAAATTGCAGAATGAATGAAAGCCACAATTCTGGCTTAAATTAGCAAGCAGCTCACGTAGGAATTAAAAATCAGTGAGGTGCAGAGAGGATAAGGGCTGCAAGGGACTCTTCAAGCCTGTCTCCATCCATTAAAAGCTACTTCCAGGTCATGGCCTCCTAAGATCTCAGACACACAAATTCTCATAATTTCTGCTGGGAAAAGCTGCCAGAACTACAGTCCCTCCTGAGCCAGGCCCTGGTTTTGAGCGGTAGGCATGGGAGCGGGTGTTTCAGGAGACTCCTAACGTTGTGTCCCAAGCACAGCCTTTAGGAATGTGACCTTACCCGTGGGATGCCAAACCTTTTGAAAATCCCGCTGTGAACCCAGCACATGTCCCTGGGCAGGGGCCGGGGCAGGCACCGAAGCAGGGCATGAAAGAAATCAGATATAAATACGTGCTAACAAAGCAACCAAAACAATCCATCAGGACCTGCTTCCTCCTTCCAGCTCATCATCACCGTGCCCACACCCAGGGAAACAGAGGGGAGAGAAAGTACAAGGTTTCTGGGTTAAATATTTACTGCTATTAATGATTATTTTTAAATCTGTATTTACGCTTCTCGTGACCGCAGCAGAACGAGCCTGGGATGATGAGTTGGGGGTAAGAGCTGCCTGTCCAGTTTTTTATTAGCAGAGCTCTAGAAGATGCTACAATCCTTTAGTTAAACCAGGGGGACCTCGTACTGACCCTGTCTGTGTGTCTGTGTGTCTGTGTGTCTGTGTGTCTGTGTGTCTGTGTGTCTGTGTGTCTGTGTGTGTGTACAGTCGCCCTGTCCTTCCCAGCCAGAGCTGTGCTTTGGGATCACAGAATTTCCTAGATTGGAAAAGACCTTTAAGATCATGTAGGCTATCCAAGAAAAACCACAGAAATCCCATGGCTGTTCCTGGTGGGTGAGCTCCCCAAGGCTGTTTCCTCTCCATCCCACGGCCATGGCAGAGGGTGAAGAGTCCTTACACAAGAGTGTTCTGCAGCTTCCAAATCAGCACCGTGGAAATTCATCCAACAAAACAACCAACTTAATGAGGGAGGCAAAAATAGGTAGCGGTTTGGTCACAAAGGGGAGTTGGGGCGAGTCCTAGAGAAGATGCAAATCACTTGGATAATTAGAAGCAGAAAAACAAGCCTGTGCACAAAGTGGGACTGGAAAGGCCACCGCATTGCGAGCCATTGCGTCACCTGGGCTTTGTGAGCTTGGAGGGAGAGACTGGGATGGGCAGTGTGGTCACAGCCACTGCTGAGGGTGTCCTCGAGGGGTTCCCACCCAGAGGGTGGTCAGGGGGCTGCCGCGGTGTCACCCCACACCCACACGTCCCCACACGCTCTCCAACGGGGGACTTTCTGTCACAGCTACATGGATGTGGTTCCTTAGCTTATTGGTCACATTCTCTGATGTGAGGCACTCAAGGATGCTTGGGATGGCTACTCTGGTTCTGCCGATTATGGGTTGGAATGAAATTCGTTAGCAAAGGGTCTCTAATTAGCGATGCTTTCAGGCACCAGTTGTCCCCCAAGCACTGTGCCAGGTGGCTCCACAGCCTGCTGGCAGCCAGAGATGGTGAGCAGCTCTTCCCTGGCACAGCCCCTCTCCCCACAGCTCCATCCAGGCCCTGACCCGTGGGAGGAGGAGGACAGGGATGGGTTTGCAAGGGGTTTTTGATCTCCCGCTGTCGGGCACTAAATGTTTCTGATCCTCTTTGAAACATGTGTCTGCTCAGGAGAGCCCTCAGCCATAAGAAACCTGTCAGATCTTTCTGGTTCAAAGGCACCAAGTTAATAAAAATTGTCTATAAAATCAGACACAAGGCATTGCGGTTTTATTAAGATCTAAACTGTGAAGTCAGTTTTATTACCATCCTTTATAAATTATCCACCCAGACCTCTTTGTTAGGTCTATAACTAAAAGACAGCCCACAGCCTAATTTATTGTGTTTCAAAGACAGAGAGTTACCTGGTCTACCGAAGGGACTGGCTCAAAGTTAAAACCTCAGTCGAGCTGAGCACTTCCTAGGGGAGCAGCGATGTTGCGCAGTAGCTGATCTGGGGGATGTGGTGCAAACTAGGCTCCTGGGGTGTCCAACACAGCAGGACCTGCACAGCTACAAACACCGATCATCTGCAGAGAGAAAAATGCGTCAGCTTACAAAGAGGACTATGGGGACTGTGCTTTTGGAATGACATCAGGTGGAATACAAGGGACACCTGGAGGCCACCGCTGTGACAGTGACGTGGGGACTATGGAGCTGCTGGGGCCCCCGTGTCTCTGCAGCAGCTCCATCTGAATACTTACAATTTATTTATTCCAGCCCATGTGTGTTCTAGACAGCGAGGGAAATGAGTCTTTGGCCGCATGTGGTACAAAGGCTGCTGGAAGTGGGGCAGGAGATGGTGGGTCAGGCCGGTACCTGCCCTTGCACCAGCTGCAGGGCACATCCTGTGACAGGGCTCGGCAAAATGGGTCTGCCTCCTGATGGGCCAGAGGCACGTGAAGTCAGCCAGGATGCTTTTGAAATGCCATCAGAAGAGTGGTAATTTCACACGAGTATATGATGTGCACAGATGTAGGTAGATCCCAGGTAAGAGCAAGGCTGTCATCAGCGACCCTAGGAAAGCAAATCTTGACATGGCAAAAGAGAACACAGAGAGTCCCAGTGCACAGGCCAGTGCCTCCCAGGGCTTTGCAGAGGGTGAGATGGGCAGGACCGACATGAAGGTGGGACACAGGACCAAGTCCTCATCACAAGCGCTAAAGAAACCGCTGTGAAACTCTCCCAGCTGCTGCGCTGGGCATTTCTCAACGTGCGAGCGAATTAATTATTCAGAGCAAAATCCTCACTGTGAGAACTAGTGTTTATTAGTCTCATACAAACAATAATTGCACTAGCCAGGATAAAATGATTACTATTAATAGTCGGGTGGCTGTGGCCGGCATTGGCAGGGTGCCTGCGCGCGGGGTTGGAACGCGGTGCAGAACCGGCATCTGTGTTGGTGCTGAAAGTGGCACCTTCACCTCGCGGGGCTCAACTCTGTCACTTGCCATCCCCGCACGCTGCTCTCATCCCTCCCAGTGAGCCCGACGGCTTCCTGGGGGGCTCAGGGGCTTTCGATGGGATTATTCAGGCAGGACGGCGCGTAGCTCTGCGGGAGCGGGCTCGGCATGCCCTTAGCCCGCTGCCGTGGGCTGCCGTGCCGCCGGGAGATGCTCAAAGAGATTGACACGGCTTCAAACCAAACCACCACCTCCAGACAAGATTTGAGGCCATTATAAAGATCTGGAGAAGACCTGAAGTGTGGCGGAGCTTGCCTGATAGAACCTCAGCCCGACTTAGCAAGCTCTTTTAAATGCTTTTTTAAATGGCTTTTAAATGCTGATTTCTTCCTCTGTTTGGGAAAGAGAAATGCCTGTGTCATGCCAGAGCCCGGCCTTGCGTGGCTAACTGGTGCTATAAATATTTTATAACCTCTTGTAGTGCTTCTGGAGGAGATTTTGCATATCTCCCCCCCGACACTACCCACACGGCAACCTGCCCGGGCAGCAAACAAGCTACACGACCGGAGCCGCCCTCGTAGCAGCCAGCCAAATGCCACCATAAACGAGGAGCAGCCCCTAAAACCTGCTGAGGCTTTAGCAGATATTACTGCAGCACTTTCTCTTCCCAGGCCAAACCTCTCTGCAGAGGAGCAGCTCCGCAGGACCGAGGCTGGGGGGGAGATGAGCTCCCCTGCATCCCACCCAGCCTGCCACAGAACAGTTTCAGCTTGTGGTTTGGGAATAAAAGGGTCAGAATAAAACAGGTGCTCTTTGGGCAGCAGAAAATGGGGTTCCAGCTCAAGAGACGTACATAGGTATACATATATATATATATACACACGTGTGTATGTATACACAAATATATATATAAAAGAAAGATTTTTTTCCTCCCTTAGATGACTACCAGGCTCCACTCTACTGATTCATCCCCCTCAGTTGTGGAGTACTGAGTGGCTCCGATTGCCGGCTGCTGCCGCAGATGGATGTGATCAGCCCAGAAGGGACAGCAATTCATCTTTTTTGTTACCAAAAAGCAGGTTTTCTTGAAGGTTACAGTGCAATCTAATCCCAGGCCTCTCCCCCTCCAACAAGGTACACCCAATGGGTATGGACGTGCCAGCAGAGCTCCTGGCTGGACAGAGATTTTGTAATCAGCTCCCTACGTGGGGTATTTTTTTTGGTAGGATTTGGGATGACCTCACGCTGGTGTGAGCTGAGAGGGACAGGGTGGGGACCCTCCCTCCCCAGTGACTCCCAGAGGGGGACCCTCCTTCCCCAGTGACTCCCAGAGGGTTGTTAGAGGGGTTTCATAACAAAGCGTGGTGCTCCCAAAGGCTTCCTAAGCGCTGTTTTGATCTATGCCTTCTTTGGGACTTCAGTCCCAAAGCTCCACTGTGCACAAAGAAAAGAAGATGTCAGTGCAAAAATCCCCGAATCCCAGAAACTGCAGAGATGTGGGGTGCAGCCCTGTCCCATCTCCTTCATCCAAATTCTGCCTCCCTCTGCCAACTTGTCACTCATTGCCAGATCCAAAAATATAACTGTCCTACTGTGAACTTTTGCATGAAACATTCAAAAAACTGCTTGTCATGTGCAAAAGCCAGGCTGATAACAGCCATTCCCTACAAGGGTAAAATCAATTAAGTTCTCACAGCCCGGTGCAAACACTGAGTCATCCTCCAGCCTCTGGAGCTGCTCGGGATTCCAGTTAACCACTTGCTTGTTCCCACAGCAGCAGCAAGGGAACCAAGGAGCACCTCCAGCACTCACGTAAACAGGGATTTGAGCTGCCACATCATCTCAGTGGTGTGGGCTGTCCTCTTGTGTCATGGTCCATAACCAACCTGGGATGGAGCATGAGAAAGGTCCGAGCTGAGCAGCTGGGATCCCTCTTTTTGTCAAGCACCAGCCTCATCTTGCACTGCAACACCCGAATCATCATGTTGCAAGGAACTAATTTTCCTCCATCCTGCCTCTGCCCAGCTCCCCACGTTGCTCCTCCTTCCCTGGACAAGCAAAATCGTGGATTTTCCTCGCAAGGACTGCTCGCATCCTCCGTGCACAGATCATCCTCAACCCTCCTGTAAGCTGGATTTGCTGCAACCTCATTGTGGGGAGTGGTCTTTGGGGGTCTGGCTGATGCAGGGGTTAACAGCAGTCTGTTCTCTTCATGGACTTCTCGTTTTTTAAGGATAAATAACTCAAGGAAAAAAAACAACTTACGAAAACAAAAAGAAAAGGAAAGAAGAGCTGTTACAAACCTGGGGATGGATACCAGTGTGAATTTTTATTCTCTGCCTGCAATGCTGAAGTACAGAGAAGAAACCAGCGACTGCTGCCATGGCTCAACTACACAATAGCTGTGAGGGCACCAGGACCACAACTTGGGCTGTGCAGCTGCAGAGACAGCCAGTGAGATCCAATCATAGAACCGTTTTGGTTGGAAGAGACCTTGAAGATCATCAAGTCCAACTGTTCCCCCAGCACTGCCAGGGCACCACTAACCCATGTCCCTCAGCACTACAGCTCCATGGCTTGGAAACTCCTCCAGGGATCATGGGGACTCCACCACTGCCCTGGGCAGCCTGGGACAGTCCTGGACAACCCTGGAGGGGAAGAAGTTTTTCCTAATGTCCAACTTAAACCTCCCCTGGTGCAATGTGAGGCCATTTCCTCTTGTCCTATGACTTGTTCCTTGTGAGAAAAGACCAACCACGTGGCTCCAGCCTCCTGTAAGAGAGTTTTCAAGAGCTAGAAGGTCTCTCCTGAGCCTCCTTTTCTCCAGGTCACTCAGCCACTCCTCATAAGACCTGGGCTCTAGACCCTATATGCTCTTTGCAAGAGAACACAGTGAAAAGAAAGCGTTTAAAATTGAGACGTGTTCATCCATAGGGTGACTATCTGGTACCCACGTGCAGGAGGAGCGAGCATCCCGCTCGTTCTTGGCCTGGTGGAGTCGGTGCAGTCGAGGCGTGCTGGGTCCATCCCAGCAGTGGGGCTGACCCTCTGTGCTGTGGCCCCAACTGCAACTCCCAGCATCTCGCTGACACCGAATGATCATTTTCAGCTTATAACATCACCGTGCTCGAGTTGTGGTTGTGTGTCCCAAGCTTCATGTGCAGTCTGGCTTTTTAACATCACTTCTGAAATACCAGAGATGTTTTCCGTTCTGCACTCCCTCAAAAGGCAGGATTTCTGCCCGACACTGATCTTTCATGACAAAAATAGATAGAAAGGGGAAAAAAAACCTGTTCTGGCTCTAGCACCTCCTGCCCTGTGGACTCCCAGCTGTGCCCTTCAGGAGCAGCAGGCAGGGCTGGTTCACAACCCTCACCTGAAAAGTGGCAATTTCTGTAATATTAGACAATCATCGATGCTTTTGAGAAAACAAATATGTAAATAACTAAAATCCTTACCTGTGCAATGTGCAATGACTTGTCTGATGCTCGGTTGCCACTTCCCGAGGTGCCCTTTGGTCCCTGCGTGAGTGTGGGGCTCTGTCACCAGAGCCCAGGCTGCTCTCCCCTGCCTGAGCCACCTCGCTGCCTTTCACTCCAGAATCACATCACCTTCCACTCCTATTTCTCCCTTTGATGTTCCTGGAATGAACTTTCTGTGGTCTCTTCCATGTCTCCTTGGGTTTGGGTTGGAAGGCAGTTGCCTTGTGACAACTCACCTGATCACACTTCTTTGGCTCATTTTTGGTTTGGGGGTTTTTTGTGTTGGTTTTTTTTTTTTCTTACATACTATTTAGTTTTCCTTTTTGCATCTCCTTTCTGATGCCATGGCCATGCAGGTGTCATCACAGGTAACACCCTCGGGGCTGAGCCTGCTCGTGAACCCAGGCTCTGTGTCAAGCAGAAGACACTCAGCCATGGGGACCACTTGGAAAATCAGAGGGTTTTTCCTGCTAAAATCAAAGGCAAAGCCAACTACAAAAGCCCTGGCAAAGGAGCTAGTGAGCACTCCTCCAGCACTACCACAGTCAAAAACTGCCTTTCACATAACTCCAACAGCTCCAAGGTATAAATTCTACCACCACCTTCCCCTCCAGAGAGAGAGCTGGAAATTACAGGTGTCATTCCCAGGTGTAGCAGCACCTGTACCTGCAGAAGCTGTAAACACCATCCCGGAGATGTATGACAGGCTCAGGAGACACGGCTGAAAACCAGAAACAAAATAGGAAAATAGTGATAACCATAAACACTTTTTTTTTCTCTGAACCATCGTATTTCTGTCAACGTGACTCGGAGGTTTTTCATTTATTGTCTCTGATTTTCCCATTTCTTATAAAGCAGAAAGGTCAGGGAAGTGATTTCTGTCACAGCAATTCAGAGGAGGAAATTTTTTAAAGACATTTTTCAAAGAAGAAAATACAAATGGATTGATAGCCTTAAAAAGAAACAACAACCCCAAAAGATGGCTAGCAATGAGAAAAATCACCCTAAAGCAAGCAACTTTCTCAAAAGATTATTCCAACACCATTTGACATGAGTAACGGCGAGTTATTCTTAAAAATGTGTCTGTGTTTTCGTGGTGGCACGAGGATGGGAGGATGCGGTGGAGGGGAACCCCTTTGTTTGGCTTGAGTATTTTGGAAACTTTGCCTAATTTGGGCAGCAGGGTTGACATGTTTCTTGGTAAACCTACTAATAACAAAGGGGTTTATCAACGTTATATTCTCTGGATCTTGAGGACCTTCTCGTATTCCAGCCACATTTCTGAACCTGTGCAAAACCCAGCTGAGAGAAGAGAGCAGAAGTAAAGCCTCTGTGGGTTTATGCTGGGAAAACAACAACAACAGGCTCGGGGCGGTGTGGACCGGAGGAAGCTCTGCTGGCTTTTGTGTCGGCTGATTGATGATCTGAGACACGTGAGCCACAGCCATCTTAAAAGCAAATTTCTGACTTGTCTAATTGCTTTGCGATGCTGAAAGAGTGTCTGAACCATCAGCATGGAAAGATTAGGCTGTGTCCTGCCCTCGGGGATAAGGGCTAGCTGGGGTCAGATGGGGCTCTCCTGACCTGGCCTCGCTGGATCAAGCTGTGGAGCTTCCCTGGTTCCCACCTCTGGAAGAGATGCTCACACCAGGGCCAGGCGGGTGATTTCTCCCCACAGACACCACGGCTTTGGGAGCTGGCTGACTTCAGGGCATTTTGAAAGTGTCATTTGTTTAGATTTTGCTATTTAATCTAAGCCGCCCCTGCTGCGGGGCTGACGTGGCTGTAGCACCGAGCGCGCAGTTCTGGTTTAAAAATAACATCCCCGCGGAGGCTTTCCTCTTAGATCCATTTCTCACACCAACTTCTGGGAAAGGGCTCGTGTAATCCATTTCTCGATGGCAGTGGGGTTGGCTCTCCGTAAACAGCGGCGCGGTGCTGTTAATAATACCTCAGAACCTGCCGCGTCCACGCGTGAAAACTTCTCGGCAGTGTAAAGAGCTGCTCGTAGACGAGATGGAAAGTTTATAAAGCAGCATAATTAATAATCTGCTACATCAGTGTCTACTCCCCCTTCCCAGCAACCCAAATAAATGACACTTGTTAGAGAAAATGACACAGAAATACGGCTCCTGCCTCGCTCCCGAACAGCGTTAATGGCTTTTGGGGGGTTATTTGGGAGCTCCTGGGAAGGGTTGGGCTCCCGACGGATCCGCACTGCTCGTGCTCCGAGCCTGCCCTGACATTTCAGTCAATTCCCCATCCATTTCTAACAGGCTACCTGAAGGTTTTTGCCTCAGGTTTTCCTTAAGTAATGCCTTAAATGTGGGCTACTGTTAATCAACAGAAATGAGGCCAGATTTGAAGGTAATTAAGCCCCTAATTAAGCACCTGATCACCTCCGTGGTCTGGGTGGAAGGGCTGGTTACAAAGCCTACACATGCAGGGGCCAGAGCCTGGGGGGAAAAAACTATAACACTGAACAACCAGAGTCTCCTGGGAAGGAAACCAAACACCTACAACTTTTATTTTCCAGCTGCATTAATTATTCAAGAACCAAGAGAGAAGCTGGGAAATAATAACCTGGTTCAGCGAGAGGAAGGATTACTGGTTTAAGAGGAAGGTGGAAAGGGACTGTGTCACACCCCAGGGTCCCCAGGATGTGTCCCCTGGGGAGATGGGCACCCAGATGAGTCAGTGGCAAGCACAGCGAAGCAGCATCCCCCAGCTCTTAGGGGAGATACTGTGGATCTTTAAAGTAAACCATGGGGGAAGAATTTCATTTCATTGCATCAATCACTGCTCCCTCCAGGGGGTCACCGACCTCCCCTAGGGTGGATCCCCCAAGGGAGACACTGTGCAACCCCCAGTGCCTTACCTGGGCTGGATCTATCCCAGCTGGTCAGTGTTTGGGGCTGTCATTGCCTTTTCTTTTTAGAGAGGACTTAAAAGAACCGTTGAGCTAAATAAATCCAAGGGGACATGGGGCTGCTGAAGTGCCAGTGAGGTTTGCACCGAGAGGGATGATTTCTCCTGAGGGACTGCGGCTTAGAATCATAGAATCACAGAATCACAGCATTGTGTAGGTCGGAAAAGATCTTTAAGATCACTGCCAGGGCACTACTAACCCATGGCCCTCAGCACCCCATCTCCACAGATTTGAAACCCCTCCAGGGATCATGGGGACTCCACCACTGCCCTGGGCAACCTGGGACAGCCCTGGACAGCCCTCAAGGGGAAGAAATTGTTCCTCAGCTCCAACCTAAACCTCCCCTGCAGCAACTTGAGGCCTTTTCTTCTTGTCCTGTTGCTTGTTCCTTTGGAGGAACCCACCTGGCCTCAACCTCCTGTCAGGCAGTTGTTGAGAGCCAGGTCTCCTGTGAGCCTCCTTTTCTGCAGGCTCAACAAGCCCAGGTCCCTCAGCCACTCCTCACCAGACTTGTGCTCTAGATCTCTCAGCTGCTTTGTTGCCCTTCCCTGGACACGCTCCAGCCCCTCAATGTCCTTCTGGCACTGAACCCAGGATTCTAGGTGCAGCCTCCCCAGTGTGGCGTACAGGGGGACAATCCCTTCCTCTGCTCAAAAAGCAGACAGGGTTGTTTCATACATCTGTTGAGAATATTTAAGCTTTTTGAGTCCAACGCAAGTGTCAGGTTTAACCTCATCATTAGCACTTTCCCCACTGCCTATTTACAGTTGCAAGACATTGGGCTCACAGTCTCCTCCTTACTTTTCCCCCAGCTCCTGCTGGCGACGGTGAAATCTTTTCCAGGGCTATAATTTGGAAATAATATTCGTCAAGAGACTAAAGAACAGCGGGATCAAATTGGTGCCATTCTCCTGACAGGCTGCGAGAGAGCAGAGAGCAGTGGCTGACGGAGGCTGCTTGAAAGGATGGATGAAGGGTGAGGCTCCTACCAGAGCTGAAGTGAAAATACTGCAAATTTCAGTTGTTTTTGATGGGATGGTTTGTAATATTTCCATTGTGGTGCACCCTGCTGAACCAGAGGGAGAGGCTGGAGGCTCTGGCTGTGGTGCCCATGTTCTCCATCACACATTTTCCTGACCCAAAATCATGCCTGGGAGTATTTTTGCCACCTGAAAGAGAGCTGAGCCTTCTCTATCATGTTGGTTTCTGTGTAGCTTAGCCCCAGCTCATCTTTAACTGCCTGGTATCTCAACTGGCAAATTCCCACAGGAATAACTGTTTATGCTGCATTTCTGATGCAACTGCCAGAAAAGCAAATCAAAGAGCTTTTCTCCCCAGCAGATCGAGCCCTGACACTGGGAAAGGTGTTTTCCAGCAGTGTTAGTGGAGGGCTGAGAGCATCGTGAAAGCATCTACCCTGCCTGTCCCACCTGCAATTGCCAGCTCTATACAAAGCATTTCCTTTACAAAGAGGCATTATTTCAGCTGCAGGTACGAGTGAGAGCACCGATGCGATTGCCTGCGGCACAGGACACCAAACAAGGCGGAAGCAGCGAGAGTAATGAGACCTTGGGTGAGGAACAAGAGGTGATTTTGAAGGATGAGGCTTTGGGAGCTGCTGCATTTCCTGGTACCAAGCACTTTGCCTGTGCCTGGCAGTAAAGCCTGAGTCTACGTGGCTCTGCCCGCTGGGGAAGAGAGGAGGAAATGAAGGGAAAAGCTTGATTGGATTTCATTAGGGAGGGAACAAGGCTCCACACCCCAACCCAGCCACCCCAGGCAGGCGATACTGAGTGGAGGTGCTGGGGGTTCATCTCAAGGAGCAGAAAACATTCTGCTGATAGCCACAATCCTGGGGCACACAGGTGAGACTGTTGACCAAAGGTTTGGGTTTTTTCCTTTAACACCCCATTTTTGTGATGCAAATTTGGGTGGAAGCGCTGAATTTTCTGCGTCTCTCACCCCAGGCACTGCAAAACATCTGACCCCGCAGCACCACGTTGCCCTGAACACCTCAGATGCTCTGCGAGGACAGACACACCCCAGTCCAATGCTAACTTCTGTGGGATTCAGGAGGAGCGGAGGACTTGGCAAGGAGGGCACCACGCAGAAGCCACTGGTTCCAGGGACAACTGGGAACCAACCTGGCACTGCAGAGCTGGGGCTACTGGCATTTCATGGGGGAATCAACTACCTCAAGGTGTAAAAGAAACCTCCTGGGTCAGCAAACCACACAAGAGTGAAAAACAAACGGCTCCACCGAGCGCTGCAGCGATAGCAGATTTCTGTTAACAAGTTCTGTCCCAGCTGGGATGATTTTCTGCCATTCTCATGAGCAGAAACCGGTTGAGTCCATACACTAAATAGCATTTTTGCACTTAGTGGCAAAGAACGGGTTTTTCTCAGCCACCTCCCCCCTCTCATGAGCTCAAAGCAATCAGTGAACAACACCGGACCTTGAATTTGGTAACAAGTGTGAGGGAGCAGATATTATTTCTTGGCAGGCTGCTTCAGTCAGCCCAGCACTTAGTGATTGGCTTCAGCTCAGTTCGTGGTTTACCAGAGTGGTTTTTGCAGCCCCTGTGATGTTGTGCTGAGCCCATCTGAGCACCTTCTTGGCTTTCTGGGGTTTTCCCCTATTACAGTCCCATCCTGGCATCCCCCAACCCCATGGCTATGTTTTCTCCAGCCCTGCATTTGCACCTCTTGGATTAGGCTGGGACCCGAGCTCTTGCTCAGGTCTTCTTATGGAAACAGCTAATCTGTATTAGCACTTTTCACCTGCTAAATACAGGGGAGGAGAGAAGGAAACATCTGGAAGGAGATGACACTTCACACACTTGTCATTCAGAAGTTATTGACAAGACTAATTTGTTCCTAAATGATGCAATAAAATGATTCCCAAAATAGTGCAGCTGTATGATTACAGGGAAAATAATTAAATCTTATTTGTTGGTTTGCATAAATGTGTGTGTATGTAATATTAAATATAGTTGAGGTGGGAAGGTGAAGCACCTAGAAATCTTGAAAATCATCTTCAGGCCCCAGCTTTGGTGCTGCCATTACTGGGAACTGGATCCAGCTCTAGATAATCCATCCTGCAACTCTGCTTCACACCAGATCCCCAAGTGCTTTGCAAACACTAACACATCTGTCCTTAGACACTGTCTGATGAAGCAAGGTGGCTATTTCCCATTGTCATGGCATGGGAGATATTACTCGTTATAAGACTCTGGTCTCATTTTCTACAACTGGTCAATTAACCACAGGATTCCAGTCTCTACAGAAACATCTGTCACTTTATAAATGTTTATCTGTAAAAAAAAAAAAAAAATTGGTGATAGATACTTTGTGGACCTCATTTCTGATTAAAATAGTACTGAAAGCAGGAGAAAAAAAAAAAGGAAAAAGCTTTTACTGTTCTTCTCCAAACAACTTAATCTTACCAGCTGTCAGATAACACAAACCATGCCCTAGGCTGCTTTTGGGTACCTGAGCTCTTCTGCTTCCCTTCTGACCTCTTGGTTTTGATAGCATCTCCTTAGAGATCCCTCTTGTTTGTGCAGCACTGCTTTAGAAGAAAATGATGTGCCAGTTACTAATATCAAATTACTGACCACTCCAGAAAAAAATACATCTCCACAACGATGATGGATCCACAGGCTGTTGTAGAACTGAGAGGCTGGGACACACAGGGCTGAGCAGGTTGGAAACCCAAATCAAAGCCTGATCTGGTTTAATGATTTAACAGCTTGGCTTCAGCTTTGGTCCCTTCAAAGCAGAGGGCAGGGTGTGCTGCCAAACACCAAAGCCAGGTAAGGAACTTTGCTGTGGAAGGCAGTAATGCCACTGAAGGCTTTGGGAATCCTGGTCCCTGGTTAGAGCTCAGTTCATTTTAGCATTTCTCCTCAAGCTATCTTATTTCAATAACATGCAACAGGGTGGTGAGACACTGGAACGGGCTGCCCAGAGAGGTGGTGGAAGCCTCATCCTTGGAAGTTTTTAAGCCCAGGATGGCTGGGGCTCTGAGCAACCTGCTCTAGTGGGAGGTGTCCCTGCCATTGGCAGAGGGGTTGGAATGAGATGATCTTTCAGGTCCCTTCCAACCATGACAATTCTATGATTCTATGTATGCTTTTAAGCTGAATCATTGGAAGAGAGATGCTTGACTCGCAGGACCATGCCCTCAGCCCTGCTGCTGTCTGGAGTGTAGCAGAGCTCTTCTCCTGTGCTAAAACCCTTGAGTGAATTATCCTCCTGATCTGGGTCAGGAACATGCTGGGCTTCATCCCCAGCAATGCCACCGAGGTACGGCATGGAGCCAGCTCTGGGGATGCTAAAATAGAAGGACAGACAGGGGAGGTGAAGCACCAGCCCCACCAAGGCTGCCCCAGAGTAGGATGCTGCTGGAAGGATTTGACATGTACATCATTTGCAGCTAAGATCTTATCATGAAATAAGAAGTTTTGCTCCTAAAAATATTTCTCCCATCCCTTTACTGACGTTTTGCCTTCCGTAACTCCTTGCTCTGTCCCACATCCCTCACCGCCAGCAGATAAACCTTCCTGTAACTCTGTCTCTACTGTGTCCACTTCACACACCCACAGGGAAGGGAATCCTGATGGACCTATGGAGGGTCTTCAGTGACCCCAGGCCCTTAAATTGATGCTTAAAAAAAGAAAGTACAACCCCCCCAAGCCACATAAGGCCTATATATAAGGAAACTTATGTCAGTAATTAAAAAAAGCTTCCTAATTACAACAGTCTCAATAGTGAGGGGAAAAAGTCATTTGACCAACACTTTCAGACTCACTGTGGGACTAAACTGTTAAAACAAAGGAAAGAAAACCAGAAGAAATGAGTCTTAAGAACTCTTCTATTGTTTGGGGTTGCCCCCCCCTCCCCAGAATAAATGATACCTCAAGATAAATGATAACACTTCAAGACTTATTGTTCTTAAAAAACTCATTAAGTCAACAACTGTTAGTGCCACCTCCTGGGAGCAAACTGGGGAATGCCATTAATATTAAATTCCAGGACATCTGTCACTGTAAATGCCACCTTCTTCCCGCTCTTTATTTGCAGGTTGAAAATATTTTCTGCAGTCAATACATATTGGAGTCACACTTGTAGAAGAGTGAAAAATATTCTCCTGGTTTATGGGTGTCAGATTCTCCGCTGGAGATCTGTGCTTAAATAAAAGAGTATTATTGAAGAAAAATTAAGTTCTATTCACCGTGCCCTATAGGCAGTGACTTTTAAAGAAATTAAGGTACCAAAAGTTGTGATTTAGAGTCTCTCACATGCATAAGACAAAGCAATGAAAAATAAGACCTGCTCAAGACTATTCAATGCCTTGCAAAAAATGTACTTTATTTAGGGGCAGTTGGTCTCACATACGGTGTGCACAAAGCCCCTACATTAATCTCCATCTCTCGGGAGCTAAAGGCAGGGGAAGGCTGTGAGCACATCTTGGCCATGGCCAGAGAGGTGTTTTAGCTTTGCCAATTTCACCTTTAATTTCAGTATCTTCAAACCTGGGGCTGTTATGGAGCCTTTCCATGACAAGGTTTGGTTTGGGTTCCCCTTCAAGGAGATATTTCCAGCACAGGGAAGAGAGAGGTCTCACAATGATTGATGGAAATAGAGAAATAGTTGGAGACATTAAGAGCAGGATCAGACTGGAATGGAAACATAACAAAGAGGAGGTCCAGCTCAGTCAGTTCAGTCAAACCAAACCTGCCCCAGGGAAGGTAGGATGCTTGTGAGGACTCATGTGCCTCCACTGCTTTGATGCCCTGTACCACACAGACCCCCAATAACCCTGATTATTTAGAGGCTGAGAAGATGGTCATAAATATTCTTCTCCCAATGAAATCAATTTAATTGGATAGGAATGATGGTACCCACCTCCAACGCCACCTCCATCTCCTCTTGGGGCATTTTTCAGACTATGTACTGTAGCTGTAAAACCAGTTTTTATGATCTTTGATAAAATAATGAAACCCCTGATGTCCCATGTACCAGGCCCTGTAATTCATGAACAAGTTTGGGGGACAGCTCAGGACAGAAGGGAGGTTTTATTCATTGGGTTTATGGTTTTGTGTTGGTTTTTTTGCTACCGCACTTTATTTCATTGTGTAACTTCTCAAACTCCATGCAGCATTAATTCATGGGGCACGATTTGAAGCTTACAATGTAAAACCAGTGAAGTGTGTATCGGGATGAGTGTTTTATGTGTGTGCACAATTACTTTGCTGAATCTCTTTTATCTGCTGTCAAGTGCCTCTCATATATCCCAATGTTTTAAATAGCATTTTTATTAGAGCGTTTAGGATTTAAGTAGGTAAATTCTTCTGAATGATGCTTTCTGGGGAGCTCTGGCATTTAAAATATTAAAGTGGTATAGCTGAGGCTGGTTTAACTTTCCGAGGTCTTTAGCGTGCGTTACGTGACTCAGATGCCAAATTTGAGGCTCTCTATGTCCTCTTCAGTCCTATGACCAAAGTACCTGGAAGAATGTGGATGAATTGAGGGAGCGATAGATCAGACATCTTGGGATGTCTCAAACTGGCCCAGGCCAGTGTCACTGCATGGCAGGGGGGAGACAGGATATAGGGACAGCTGCTTACTCTTCCTGGGACAAAGCAGTGATGGTACAAAAGGAATTAGCACCAAGATAACATTTCAAGCAGTAAAAATGTTGTTTCCATTCTAAAGGCAGCAAATTACCTGGCTGGGTGGCGGCGTGTGACAGTTTCTGTAACACTACCATGCTGGAGAATTTTGGGCTACTGCCTCTACTTTTCCAAACCACTCATTATTTGTTCAATCATTTGTACATTCATCTTTTTTAGGGATTCTTTTTCATGATATGCTCGTCACTGAGTGTTTATATTTATATTTACTTTTATAAACCTGCCCTGATCAGAGTGGAGAGGGGACTTGCAAGAGCCATATACCCCCCCTGACTGGGGCAGAGATGGAGACCTGCAGCACGTGAGCTCAGTACCTGCTGGTGTCTTTAGGGTAGAGAAGAGGGGCCAAAGAGAAGCAAGACAGACCATTCAGGGGGAAAGGATGGCTTTGGGAGCTTAGTTTGGGCATTGACTTACCAGCTTCACCCTCGGCATTGTTCAGACTCCTTTCCTATCTGGTACTTGTCCCCACCCCTCTTGCCTCCCTGGGAAGCAGGCACATCCCCTAATCTCCAGGATGCATCGAGCACAAAGACTGACTCCAACACACACGTGCACATGGGCACTCACACACACACCTCGGCTTTCTCTGCTCTGACCTGCCCAGCCCACGGCAGCAAGCACAGAGCCTCCTTGCACATTTATGTTCATATTCACACACCTAAAGCAAGTGGTTTCCCTGCAGAGATCGTGCGTCCCACCCGGGGCTGCCATCGCTCCGGGGTTCTGCCCATCCCACCCAGGTGACAGAGCAAAACAGCCCCACGATGAATGAAGACAAACGGTGCCCTCATGCTGACAGACTCATTAACCCTTAAAAACACTTCAGCCCATACTGATCGGTGGGGCACAGGCAGCCTCTCCCAGCTCCCAGCCAGCCAGCCGCAGCCAGGGGACAAGTGCAACCGTAAGAGTCCTGCTCGCTCCATTAAACACTAAACTGCTGTAATGAAGTGTGATGGCAATGATAAATCCTGCCATTAGCTCCTGCCTTTGGGACATGAGCATTGGCCAGGGCCACAGAGAAGGGCTGGGACCCTTTCACAGCCCCACTGTCGGAGAGAGGGACAGGCAGAGCAAAGCTCCCCAGAGTCCCTGTCCCCAGTAATTAATTTGCGATCGAGCTGGGCAAGGGATGCGCTCAGCATTTCCGTACGTGCCTGTCGACTTGTGCCCCCCTCACCGCCAGATGCTTCTGCCTGTTGTATTTTATACCATCCTTCAGCTTGCAAAAGACTTCTCAGAGTACGTTTTGCTTTATATGTTGTTAGTTGGGTTTTTTTTCTGCTGTTTTACAGCATCTGCCATAGTATGTGTCTGCTCTTAATGCTTTGGAAACTACTGTATATTAATAATGTGTTCTGGATTTCCTGTGGCTTGGGGCTCTGTAGAGATGCTGCAGTTCAGTGGTGATAATTTTAAAGAGAAAAAAAAAAAAAGAAAGTAGGAGCTTAAAACTGAAATGATTTTTATAGCATATATTATTTAATCTCCATTAAATAGATAAACACAGAAAAGCAGAGCTCTCTAATTGGGGGTAGTCAAATAAATTGTGTACTAGGGCAGAGACACAGCTGAAGCATGAGAAAGATGGCTGTGTTTTAGGCGTCTGCTTAGTGAGCACAGTGGTGGGATTCTAGTGGCAATCTTGGTACAAGGCAGATATTGGCCAGTTTGGGGACAAATGTGACTTTTGGAGATGGCGAGATGACAGTGGGGTCAGGTACTCAGCCTCTCCTCCATCTCGCAGGGTCGGGGATTTGTCTGTACTGGGCAGGGAACACAAACACAAACATCTTGGAAGCCACAAAATCCATTTAAAGACCCAGTTTGGCAAAGACTATAAGCTTACGAGATGTTTCATCCCTGTTCATTGAGTACTTAAGCCACTTTGGAGATGTATTCATCCATAAGCACAGCCACAAATCCCACCGAGTGTAGGAGATGGGATTCATGTTCACACAGCTAAGCACGTGCTTAAGTGCTTTGCTGAACAAGGTACTCAGAAGCTTGAATAGATGGTGCATCTCTGATGCTAGGAGCAGGATCAGCCCCTGTGTTTGTATTGACTGATCTGACTTTAAATTGTGGTGAAACCACTACTTGGATCATATCTAAGAGCCTTCCACTTTCCATCAGATTTTCATCTGTGGCAACAAATCCAAAAGGATGTCTGGAGTTTGCAGGCTGTATGTTTGCCTATAAAAAATACACACCTACAGAAAAAGCACATTTGTGGGTTGGGGGGCTCAGGACAGGAGGAAAAAGCACCAGTTCCCAGGATCTGGAGTGAGGGAGACCAGCACTGTGCCCTGGGCACAACTGAGAGCTCCTTCCTTGGGGACACGGGTTGTGGCACTAATGCCACCTGAGGGGACTCGAGCTCAGGCCCCACCAGAGATGTACCCCAATGGCTGCTACACAGGGTGCATGAAAATGCAAGGCAGAATCTGATCTGCTACGTAAATAAGGCATTTTCTTTCTTTCCACATAAATCATCTGAATTTCCGTCCTTCCTGATCATCCATGATATGATGCTTTGAAGACAAGAGAAGACAAAAAGATGGATGAGTGTGGCTGCAGAGGGCAGATGTTGGACTGGAAAGTTTTGATAGATACCGAAAGCCCATCTAGGTTTTCAGCCAACTATAAATTCATTTTGCGGCAGACAGATTATCAGAGGATGAGAAAGGAGCAAAAAAGCCCAAACCTCTTTTCTAGTGCAGATGGGGGAATTTTTCACATCACTTGGAGACTCCTGGGTATGGTGCAGGATGTTTCACACAGTCACTGAGATTTCCAGCATTTGCGATGTGGGGAATATGTGTCTCCACAGCAAACACACACAGCAGGGCAGCTAAGCTCCATTAATCCCTGTTTAACCTGCTAACCAGATTGTCAAATCTTATTCCAATACTAACAACTGTTAATGTTTTACATTGGGCTCCTCCTGCATCTTTGGGGGTGGTGGGGCCGTATTTATCACTGTACCAGCTGAGCTAAAGGGAAAGCTGCATTCTGGCAGTGCTGAGGAGCTGCTGAAGGATGCTCCTCATCCAAGGGCTCTCCACTCTCCACACCTTGAACATCAGCAGGATCAGCCAGATGCCAGAGGAAGGCAGAGGTGATAGTCAAGGCCATGAACATTGGTTCAGATCATTATTTTCTCACAGGCTTCGTGGACACTGACAGGTCGCACACACCCTTGAAGCAGGAGTAGCCCTTCCCAGCTCCAGCCCCTTGCCTTGAGGGACTGTAAGTCCAGACCATGGGGCTGAAGTCACGTAGAGCATCTCTGACACTAAGGAGCAGAAGAAAGCTATTAAGGAACAAGGTTTTGTAATTTTGCTAATTCTCAGATCCTATATTGCTATTTACATAGTAGTCCAGTGGAGAAGGAGATCCACGGATCACACTAGCCTCTTCCTCAAGCCATAAGCTATGCCCCAGTGCACTGATCGAATTGCTCAGCCATATTCTTCCAGCCTTGGTCTCCCTGAGCTTGGAGGCCAGCGATGCCTTTAAATACCACATTGTAAATTGGCTAGCAAATATACCCCACGCCAGACATAGTGCTAAGTCTGTACCTCCAAATCCATAGTGTCCCAATGAAAACACCATGATACAGCATTTATCCCCCCCTTATTTATGATTTCTGACTTGTCTTTAACCATATATCTCATTTAGGGCAAACCAAGTCACAGTTAGATTAGATTACAGCATGCAAATAGGATTATTTTAAGTAGATAATATAAAACATGTCTATGGAACCTCCATGCTAATTGCATTATCTTTGGTACATTGTGAGAGAATTATCTGTATTGTATTAGGTGGTGGAAACATGCCAGAATGCGATTTAAAATGCGAGTGGGTTATAACGACCAGTCAGTCGTTTGCAGGAGACGGTTGCGTTCTTAATTCCCAATTTTCATCCTGGCTCCCAAGGCCACGGCTGTGGACAGCAACCACAGTGCTGATGGCTTATACACAGAGGTGAAGCTCTTGTTATCATCTCTGCCATCAAGCAGCCCTTTCAACTCCAGTCCTCGCTGCTCGGAAAGCATAGGAGACAGCTCTTAACGATTGCAGCGAGCAAGTGCCAGAAAACACCACTTCTAGTCAATGGCTCTGTTTTCATGAAACATTAAAGTTTCCATCATCATTTGTCCAATCTGGACCAAACAGCAGTGGCAAAATTTGTAATGATTTTTTTTCTCCTGCTGACAACTGGCTGGGAGTGACACAGGCGGCTGTCAGCCATGGCGTGGTGTGTGCTTGGAGCTGGAGCCCAACCAAGTGTCATCAGCGGGACTGGAGATAATTTATTTGACAGGCTACTAATGAACCTAAATATGACAACAAAAATGACTTTCTAATCTACCAGAGAATTTAGAAACCAAAAAACCCGATTAAACTCTTGGTCCAAAGGTCATGCTGCCTTTAGCCTCACGGCTCGCAATTGAGGAAGATTCCAAAGAAAATTGGAAAAAATTACTGAATCGCCGGCAATTCGGCTGAGACAGTCAAGGGACAGGCTGGGGACCTTGGCAGCCCAGGTCCCTCATCTGTTGCTGTCTCTGCCAAGTCTCAGCATGCCGCCCTGGACAACTGACCTCCATTTTCTCCTGAAGGTGGATAGCAGCTATTTCTTCCTTTAAAAAGCTCTATTTGAACACAAAATCCCATTATTGTTACGGCAGAAGACTGTACATTATAGTAGTTGGGGGGAAGTGAAGGTCCCACCTAGGTCTTGCAGGTAATGATGTCGTGCTCAAAAAGTGCATTTTTGTCTCTTCCTTATCATTTCCTTCACTGTCATAATTGCTCAGTTCTTCAGGAAAGGAGCCTCAAATAGCCAGCCTTGCTCTGGGGTTTGATACTGTCTGAAGCTGGCCATGCACAAAGTGGCTTGAGGATGTTGGGAAAAACAAGTGCCATCCAGGAATGTTTATAACTGTCATGTACTGAGTTCAGGCAGCACAGAAGTTCCCAAGGAACTTGGGCTGGTGTCTCCAGACTAATCACTTCACCACTGAGTATTATTTCTTCTTTGGATGCATCTGCTTTCAAGTTGCCATCAGATCTGGTGCCCCCATGTCTTGGTCTTCCCGTCCAGGTTGAGTTTTCATCCATCCATCCTTGGCTTGGAGTCCGGAGCCAAGCATCAGTGCAATGCCAACACATCTGATGGGAATGCCTTGGCTGGAAAGTCCACCATGACAATTCTTCTAACGTTTCAGAATTAGGCAGCAAGCGGTGGTGGGACTCGTGCAACTGGAAGGCTCCAATACTGGGAGCTGGATGTTAACTCTGCCCTGTGATACTGGAGGGTTTCCGCAATGAAACTTCTCATTACCCAGGCATTAATTAACGACTTGGGGGAGCTCCCCCCCAGGCTGGTGCCAGCCCTGATGTGATGCTATGGCATTGCACCAATCAAGAAGCCCATGGGAGCCGAGGAAACCCCTCCTGCCAGCAGCTGGCACAGCTGTGGAACTGCTGTTGCATTTCTTATCCTCTGCTCTCACCTAGCCCAAAGTAAAAGCTAAAACCCTGCTGCCTGCCAGCAATGTATTTGGAACTATTTGCTCTTAAAATGTCCTCTGGGAGCTGATTTCTGTTCCAGTGTAGCTGCAGAGAGTTTACAAAATGCAAGGATCGAAGGCTGAGCAAAAAGCCTTCCCCTGCATCCAAAGAAACACAAGCAAAGACTCACAATGTTCTCTGTACAGCACCACACACTCCCAGCCTCCTTCCCTTTTGTGATTTAAATACTTCAGAGACTCAGGGCAGAGGAAACACAGCGTGGGCTGGGCAAGGGGACATCCCTTCCCAAGAGCTCAAGAAAGTGGAGGGGCTGCCACTTGGAGTGAAGGGCTATCTTTTGTTTTCACAGTAGCTATTTTAATATAATATCATGTCAATGATGGGCTAACTATCAGAAGCTGTTGATTTCTGCTCATTTAATGTCTTCCTATGGTCGTATCTAGAGCCAGGAGAGTTTTGAAGGTGAATTTATTCATCGTAAAACACAGATCAGAGGACTAATGAATTTCATTTGAGTGCCTCCAATAACTTTGGCTTGGAGGAAGGGATATGGGGAATTAATTTTTTTTAGAGTTCAAAACCTTCAAGATTTTCATTAACAAAATCACATTGAGGTACAGAGTCACAGAGTCACAGAATCACAGAATCCCAGCATGGTGGGGGTTGGAAGGGCCCTCTGGAGATCATCTGGTCCAACCCCCCCTGCTCCAGCAGGGTCACCCAGAGCAGGGGGCTCAGGGTTGCATTCTCCGGGAGGGTTTGGAATCTCTCCAGAGAAGGAGACTCCACAGCCGCTCTGGGCAGCCTGGGCCAGGCTCCAACACCCTCACACCAAAGAAGTTCCTCGTCCTGTTGAGATGGAACCTCCTGGGTTCCAGTTTGTGCTGGTTGCCCCTTGTCCTGTCACCGGGCACCACTGAAAAGAGTCTGGCCTCAGCCTCTTGACATTCACCCTTCAGATATTGATCAGCATTGATCAGCTCCCCTCTCAGGCTTCTCTTCTCCAGCTGAACAGCCCCAGGGCTCTCAGCCTTTCCTCGGTACAGAGATGGTCCAGTCCCAGAGAACTGTCCCTGTTTAGTTTTCAAAATCTGAAGAAAGTAACATCAGTTTTTCTTCTTTAAGCCTGTGGAAATACCTTGGGTCATTATTTTCTTCATGCTTTAAAGCTTTGTGCCATTCTGGGTTCACACCACCCAGACTCTTCCCTCATCTCACCCCAGTTTTAAGCTCAGCTGCTGAGGCAGAAAAGCTGGTGCCTTCTGGGGCTCTCCAGGAAAGAGAAACCCACCAAATGCTCTCCAGGGCAGCCTGAAAAAGTTTAGAAGATCAAAGTGGTTCAGCAAACCGTCCCCTTTCTCCTCCAGAGCACTCGGTGCGGCAGTGATTTGCCAGCAGAGAGCTGGCAGGCACAATTAAACCTGGCTTTCAATGAAATTTTTACAATTGCTACCCATGCTGCTCTCGGGCCTCATGTATTAATTATTTCTCTTTCCAGGCTCTTCAGCGAGCTTCTTACAAAAAGAAAAAAGGCAAAATTAAAAGCATGTTCCCCTGATTAAATCCCTGTTCTGCTCCTTCTGGCTTCAACCACCTCCCTGTGCTGAAAACCCACATTTTACTGAATTCTGCTGCTGAGCCTCCAACATTTGTCTCAAGTCAGGAAGGAGAGGATGGGTATGTGGTGCTTGGGCTCGCCTGGACCCACATCGGCCCTGCAGAGAAGCCTCTTGAGCAGCCACTCCAGCACCCAGAAAACTAGGACAATCGAGCAGGAGCAAATCTGCAAGAGTGACACTTTAACAGCCCGGTATTGCCTGGTGGGTTTTACCCCAGGAATGTGTTTTAAGCAAAGAAATAGCATTTCTTTGCAATTTTCTACTACTTTCCCGTTTCTCTCACGGGGCTGTTCACCTGCCACTGCTTAGCTGGTTGGAACACAAGCTGTTGTGGTTTGATCAAGAGCTTATACGGTTTTTCTTGCCTGTTTCCAGGCACGTTTCTCTCCAGGGCACAGAAGCCAGCGGGGACACGCGGGAGTCGCATGTAGGTTGCTGCAGCGTGTGCCAATAAAACGTTTGCAGCACGCGAGGCTCTTGCCCGGAGGACATGGGAAATCTGCTGCAGAAAAGGGACTTGAGACACGTCCGTGCCAGTTTACAAACTTTTTTTTTGGCAGGAGAGGGCTTTGTACTCTGCCACCTATAAACCAGGCGTCTCGGGGAGCAGTGAATTGATGGTGATGGGCTCTGTGGGAGATGCAAATCACAGCTAAGCTGCTTTTATTCTCAGATCCTATATTGTTATTTATGTAGTCAATTATAGAGCCATGTGATAAACTGTACGGCTGATGCACCTCTGACAACCAGACCAGCACGTAGCTCACTAGCCCAAGGCTCCCAGCTCCCTCTCCAGCTTCCACACCTCTGATGACTTTGAAAGACACTTTTCACAAAAATGCGCCCTTCTTCCCACCCGAAAGTAAAATTTTATATCAAAATTACATGTTGAAATCCAGCTTGGGTGATATTCTGCCCATAGCCATTGGCAGGTTGCAGGTTTTACATTGTAGCTCATTCGATCTGGGAGTAGAACCCCCCCACCATTTGCTACAGAAACGTTATTGAGGTCCATAAAGATTTCACCTAGTTTTGGATGCCAACAAAATATGAGATTTGATAATAATGACATTCCATGACAGCTGCTTGTAGAAGGTTTCTGGGTTTTAATGTCAGTCTGCATCTCTTGTCAATGCTTTATTCAGAAGTTGCTGAGGTGCCCTTGCCTTCTAGGAGAAATGATGAAAGAAATGGCCCTTAACTCAGCAAAACAGTTCTCAGGAAGAGATTTTTGGTAGGATAACAGGCTGCAAATTAACTAGCTTTTTTTTTTCTGTTGTTTTTTGGGGTTCTTTTTTGTATGAAAAGATTGTTGTTTTGAAGATAAACTTTCAAAGAAAATTTTCCATTAGAAAACCTGCATGAAAGAATGTCTCCATTTTCTACGACATTATTAAAAACACTGCTCTATGAGCAGTGGAATTAAGATATTCATCAAATACCTTAATATCTACATATCAAATATCCAGTTTCAAATCTGATGTAGATAGTATTCTTTTGAAACTTTGTGTTTCAATAAGAAGATGTCATTCCTGGTAAATGAGGATAAAGTCCATTACTTTCCTTTAGCTGTACATGTGGCGTAAAACATTAAAAGCATTTAGAAAATGTTATTGATTTCCCGATAAATGTGACAATTCCAACAAATGGTACCTTCAGAATATCTGATATATCATTACAGGCGTACTGGGTAGCGACCCTATTAAAAATATATGTTGCCATCATGCATAGAAAGCATTATCGAGCCCATACTCCCCCCAAACATTTTATGGACCAGTGATACTCATTTGCTGAGCCAGAAAAGCCGCTGGCCTCCTTCCACTGAATTCAGTCGAGCTGGATGATGAAGAATTTTAGCTCGACAAGCTGCAGTAGCAGCCGTGGTGGATAAACGGCACGTTTTGCAGGCGCACCAGCGGGGCCCCAGGCTCTGCCCACAGCTCCAGCCCTGCCAAAGCATCCACCCCCCGACCTTTGCCAGGCTTTCCCTGACCCTCCTCCAGCTGCCAGATCATTTCCATGTTTCCAGGCCCCTGCCCCCCCCCCCCAAAGGTTGTTGGTATCATCACGGGAGATTGTGCCCGTGCGCTGGGAGCCATCCCCAGCTGCTTTGCATGCAGAGCTGGTTTCTCTCTCTCTGAGCTTATCCTCAGGGGCAGTGAGGGCTCATGGGGTGTTCTGCAAATAGCTAAAAATATCAGGATTGAGGGCAAAGAGGAGGCAAGTTTGACTGTTGTGAGTGAGAGAAAGAAATCTCTGTATTTAGCAAGATCTCTCAGCTTTTCCGTAAGATGTTCTCCTGACCTGCGGCACCCCAGTCCCTTCGGGTGCTCGTCATCTGCTGCTCCCAAAACAGGCTCTGAAATAGGAAGTCTGGGATGAAGTGACCAACAGACACCACTACCAGAGTATCACCCACTTGTGGTGCAGATGCCCTCAAACTAAATCCTTCCTGTGTTGCCAGGCACGGTGTTCAGGTAAGAACTCGCCTCTTTAACACATGATCTATGATAGTTGTAGGAATACCCAAGACGTTATCTGCCGCTTCAAATGCATGTCTGCAGCAGCCAGAAGCACTGGGCACCTACTAACGCCCTCATCCCAGCACCTCCCACCACCCCCTGAGACAAACTGGTGCGTCTTAAACCACAAGCCAACTGAAAATTGCAGCACGGCTGCAGCAAGCCACGTTGCAGAGATCTTCCAGTTGTTGGCACCAGCTCTTCGCCGTTGCCTGCCTCACAAGCGGACAGCTCTTCCCATCATCCTCAGGATTACTGTTGATGCTGAATGCACAGCAGGAGCATCTGGAAAGCCTCAGATGAAACAGACTGAGGTAAATGGATCGCTTCTGTAAGTGATAGCAGTGAAAATGCCATTTTGTCCATTGTGAACACACCAGCTGGCTCTAGATCCACCCTGGGACGAGGAAAAGTAGGGCCATTTTTATTTGAGGGCCACTTTTATTGGAGATATTTGGGGGTTTTGGAGGACACAGATGCACCCAACACTGAGGGTATCCCATGACTGATTCCTCATATTGCACTGGGAGATCCTTGGACATGGGACAGTGGAGTCATCCTCTTTTCTCCACCTCATTCCACCTGTAGCATTTTATTGCAATTCCTTGGACTGCAGCTACACTCATCTACAGAGAGCAGGAGGGCTGGGAGGGTAAAGATAAAGAACGTGCTTTATACTCAGCTTTTAAGCAAGAGTGATAACTCTGTGCATTTCAAAGCATGTCTACCAAGCAATCAGGCAGTTATATGTGTTTAATTAATTTGAAAAATGGGCTTTTGCTTTTCTGCATTATCATTCTTTTAATATCAGCCTGACTTTTCTCAGTTAAATATATGTCAAGAGCTGCAGCGATTTTGCTTGGAGAAAAAAAACAACCCTGCCTGTTTCCCTCCCTGTTTCTATTGTTCTCTTGTGGGGTCCCGAGCTCTTTAGAGGGATGCTTCTCAATTCCCATCCATGGGAGATAGTAGTCTCCAGGCAGAGGGAGGTGATAAGTCAGAAAAAAATAGTAATATCTAAAAAACTAATTTATCCCCTCCAGAGCCTAGTTTTTTAACACTTCAAATGGTGTACAGGGGATAGAATTCACACCAGGCAGAAGAGTGCACAGCTCCTGGTCCTGAGCTAGGTGTCATAGAATCATAGAATAGTTTTGGCTGGAAGAGACCTTCAAGATCATCAAGTCCAACCTTATTCCCAGCCCAATCAAAACCACTAAACCATGTCCTTAAGCACAACACCTACCTGGCTCTTAAACACCTCCAGGGATGGTGACTCCACCACCTCCCTGGGCAGACAATTCCAGTGCCTGACAACCCTTTCTGGAAAGAAATTCTTCCTGAGATCCAGCCTGAACCTCCCCTGTTTCAACTTCAGGCCATTTCCCCTGGTCTTGTCC